>JAJHUR010096998.1:7738-19567 GCA_027495735.1 Lutjanus campechanus
CAATCGAAGCCTCACAACAAGTGCCTGGGAGCTTTTTCGGAGTTTATAACTTTGAGTGATCATTCATTTTATGAAGCTGGCTATGCGTTGAAGCGTCCATGGTGTGATCTCTCTCCTGCGCTCTGCAGCAGCGTCTGAACGCAAATGGAATGTGGAATCTGTTTCAGCTCAATATCATGACTTTGAAAACAACAAATGACTTAATTTAACCAATTTTGTTTGTTTAACATCCCTACTGTGAACATCATCTTCCTACATTGCTAGCCTTTGATAGCTGGTTCAGTAATATTATTATCAAAGTAAAACAGCTGGTGATTAAAATGGGCTCTACCTTCCACTTTACCTTTGGCCTCTGGGATTACTACTCTTCAAGTTCAAGAAAAGTAACTCCAGTGGTAAAAATGTTTTGTTCTTAATTTTAACATAACAAAGCACTCATAAAGTCTCTTTTTACCTTGCTTCATGAAACCTTACACCTTGCTGTTTTGTGAATAAAGCTGAAAACAAATTGCAAATGTAGCACACTTTATTTTGCATGAGCACCTTAATCCAAATACCAAAGATCCAGGAAGACTAAGGATGGGACTTGACAAGATTTTATTGCTACCAATGCCATTATCAATTCTGCCTATCGATCCGTTTCAGGTGGATTTTCTGTGTGCAAAAAAAGTAGGGCCATACAGGTTTTCAGTGTCAACAACACAAACTTTATCATGAGTCTCTGAACACTGAACAGTGTAAGTTCTACACTGTGATAGTTTAACTAACACATATATATTACATGAACCATTTCACTAGGCATATAGTCAGTGATCAGTGATGTGATTTGTTTAGTTTCAGCAATACAGCAGGTTAAACCAACTTGTTTATAATTCAACAACAGAGGAAGGTGCCTGACCAAAATGTCCAAATGATTGTGATAGGGTCGGGTATCATTTGGACTTTGATTCTCGTGTAAAAATAGTTATATTTATTATTATTATAATTATTAATACAGTTTTCATTGGTATTGTGTGGCAGGTGACATGAGGCTGAAACTGAACTTTAGTTTAGCGGTTTAGTTCTGTGTCAGTTGATACTGATGGACTGCGTTTGAGTTTTCACCATCTGGGAGGCTTGATTAGTGTTCATGACATCCTTGAACCACTGTGGGGCGCTGTAGGATTCAGGCTCGTGAAGTTCACATGTTCTGCTGAGATACATTTGCCCTCATTTGCATACGCCCATGATGCATTGCTGTGTGTTTTGTGCTCGTTTAGAGACGTTTTAGTTGACACCATGAGTGAGAGGTCTTGTACAGTTCACCACTCCAGCTGGAGTTGCTGCACAGATGTGGAGACTATTGTTTCCAATACAGGTCAAATGCTGTAAGAACTACAGATACCAGTTTGCCATATGTCAAATGGTATAGAGAAGGGAAATGCAATCATATGTGTGGACCAAAAATAACTGAGCACATGTGAGTGGACAATACTTTTTTTTTCTTCGGCAGGGGGTTCAAATTACACAATGGCTTTCAGGGAGCCCTATTTTCCGGTGTGCATCACTACTAAACATGTCACATGCATGTGCATACATGGAAGTACGCAGCAGTGTGGTCAGTTACAAGATCTTTGCAAAACAATTTTTACAGTGAATACTACAGAGTTAATGCTGTCCATAATGCTTCATACACACAGAGGCTATAACAACAACACAAGGCCACTGTTTCAAAATACAAGAACAGGCCTATTCAGAACAAATAAAATAAAATAAAATAAGATTTTCTTAAAAAAAAAACACACACAAAATCATCAGGGGGTCACAGGCAATGTTTTTTCAGTTTCTCATACACACCCCTTCAAGTATCACACGTGACATGATAAAAAAAATAAAGAATTGTTAAGATGTGATGTGTTAATCATGTTTCGCAAACTTGTGTTTTTAACCACAGAGAAATAGAAAGACTTAGAAACTGGATGATATTCCAGAGCTCCCCCAGAATAACTCAAATAAGCCTTTTAGAGGAGCACATGTCCTTTTCAGCTCCCACGTAATTTGAACTATGTGCAGGTGGGAGTCAAACTGATAACGTCAGTATATGGGGCACAGCTCTACTAACTGAGCTACAGGGGCGCCCTGAAAATACAATTTCTTAATGATCTTGATGGATTTGTCATTTTGGAACCAGTTCTAAAGTGGAACCAGGACTCCCTAAGGAAGACTCAATCCACTCTGACTGTAAAGTGGTGTTACAGAGTGTAGCTTCTTCTCTCACTAATAATCTTTTGTCGAGTACAGACATACAAACCCTACGACAGAAAACTTTCATTTTGGCCTGTCATCAAGTTATTTACTGAATAAACATGAAGTAGTTACAGCTGATATGACCTGCCACTGAGTAGGGCTGCTCCATTATGGCAAAAGTCATTATTTTATTTTATTTTAGATTGAAAGTGAAATCACAATTATTAAACAGGATTATTCATTAATTTCAGAACATCATGTGTTTGATGAACTTTTTTAACACAATGACTTTGGACTTTTAACATAATTGAACTAGAAAACAAGAAATACATGAAAATAAGTGAAAAGTATATTAATAAGTTTAAAGAAAATTATATTTTAAAAAAACAATGATGTTGTATAGCATCTTCTTTTACGCAGTGAGCCAGCAAGTGAAAGAGTAAAAGAGCTAGCTCAAGGTTCAGTTCACAGTCCCAAGACTGAACTAGTTAACGTTCATTTCTTCCGCTTTATTTTTTAACACTGGAGTCTATATAATGACATCTTCCTAAATGGTGGCAAAACTCAATACTCATGTTTTTTTAAATTAAAACATGAATACTGAATGGCTAGAATCACTTATATCTTTAGTTAATAACAACTATTTACAACAGTTTGAGAACATTTTATACCACAGCAGACAGTAAACTTGGACACTGACATACTGCTGAAATTTTCAAGTGGCAAGTTGAAACTCTGACATCCCACCTGAAATTGAACGCACCATAATATTTGAGAACTGCAAAGAGATGAAGAGGGAGACAAGACGGAGGAGACAAGCGAATATTTTGTGGGTCTACCTGTCCTTTTCTCATTGTAACACAAACTCCACTTTACAGTGTAGTTTCTCTGCCGCGATCACACTTGTGTTTTTATCAGCTGATGATGTGAGCACCTGCTGTCACACTCAAGAATGGTCAATTGCAAACTGATCTATTCAGTTCACCAAAAACATGAGCATGTTTAATGCACGCTGCTCTTGTGTTCATGCACAACACTGATTAAAAATGTCTCTCACACAAAAAATTCAGTTTTCTCAGTCTTTTGTTTGATGCAACAAACCAACATTGAAGTGTTTATAAAAAAAGAAGAAGAAAAAATGAAGCTGGAACAAAATGTTTTTTGTGTCTCAAACTATCAGATCTGCTCTTCCTTATGATATATTCCATGTTAACATATTCATAGAACTGAATATTCTGTGGGTGTTGAGAAATCTGTAAATTTTTTGTCAAAAATGCTGGAGCTGGGTAGCAATTTATTTATTTTTTATTACCATTTGTAATGTCTTAAAAACATGAAAGAACAAATAAATGATCTGCTACAGTTACTGTAGCAGAGGACTTCTGTGGTTTATCAAACGGTGAGTGCAGAATAACTTCAGAAAATTGGTACTTACAGCAGTTAGTGACAGCAAAGCTGTTGGCCACCTCCAGGTTATCTATGTGTGGAGTGAGTCTGAAATCCGCCATCCCAAACTGAACCATGCCAACTCTGAATGCACTGTACTCCTGATCAGCACCCCTGGGGAATAAGCCACCTGAGACAGAAACACACAGAGACACAAAGAATTTTAACTATACAATATATAAGTATATCGTACAAAAAAAGAGATGACATGGTCATCACTAAGAGGCAGTTTATCAAAATGTTCTTTAGTTTTTCAGTACATCAGCTGTAACTGTTAAACTGCACACCACAAACAAGTAATGTGACAACAGTTCGTTTTCACACAGCATCATTATGGGCACTTTTACGGTCCCGAGGAGAGCTTGTGCGTTCCCACAGCCACCAGGTGGTATCTGTGAGCGAGGTGAAGCCCATGGGTGCCTTACATCACGTTGAATTCTGCCTTCTCGTCTCTTCTTCCCTCCGACGACCCGGAAGTCCTTTCCACTCTGCCATGATGAAGGATCTTCCAACTGCTTAAATGCACCTGCAGGAGATGAGGACTGAGGAGAGAGGAGGCTTCTGGAGGAGCTCAGAGTGAGGATACACCAGCGTATCCAACGCACAAGTCTTTTATCAAGAGGAGTGATGTTGATTGGACAGTTTTGGGGACTGTCATCCTGCATCATCGGGACACACGCAAGGAAATTAAAGTCCAGTGACTGACAGACGTTTCTGCAGCACTTTGATCATTCTGATGTGAATATTTATGTTCTCTGAGCTCAGACTAGTCTAACAGGCATGAACTGATGAAGCTTCTTGGATGAGAGGCGAAACGTCTTCAGAAAAGGCTTTTGAACAAGTCCAGTTGCTTTCGATTTAATCTTTCTTGGGATTACAATGACCTGGACGAATGAGAACATTCACGGACAATGATGAGACTCACTACAGAGAGGACATCCAGAACCTGACACACTGGTGTTCAGCCACTAACCTCATCCTGAACACCAGTAAGACCAAGGAGGTCATCGTGGACTATGGGAGGACCAGAAAGATGGCGCACACTCCTCACCACGTTCACGGGGAGGCAGTGCAGTGTGTAGACAACATCAAGTTGGGTGTCCACATTACATCTGATCTGACCTGGTTCCTGAACACCTTGCACCTGGTGAAGAAAGCCCAACAAAGGCTCTTCTTCCTTAGGAGGCTGAAACGGGCTGGACTCTCCCCTCGGCTGCTCGCTAACTTTTATAGAGCCACAATCAAGAACATCCTCTGTGTCAGTGCAACAGTGTGGTACAGCAGCTGCACAGCACAGGAGAGAAAGAACTTGGGCTGGGTGGTTAAGAACAGCCCAGGGGATTGTCGGAAGTCCTCTACCACATCTGGACTCAGTCTATGTTGGACAGATACTGAAGAGGGCCAGACGCTTTGCTGCAGACCCCTTCCACCCGGGCAACAGACTGTTTGTACCGCTTCCTTCAGGAAAGAGGTACAGAAACATGAACTCATGAACCACCAGATTGAAGGACAGCTTCTTCCCCAGAGCTGTGAAATCCATCCATCCCCCCTTACACACATGCACCACCCCCCCTGTAGACAAACATACTAACACTCAGACACGCTCTCCCCCCCTCCATAGATACACACACACTCTGACCTCCTGACTCGTGCAGGCACACACTCACCCACAACGCCTAAAGATTGGGACTTACACTGTTTGCACTTTATGTATCTCCACATATCATCCCCCTTATGGTTGCTGACTCTTTTGCACATATTTTTGTGTATTTATTATTATTATTTGTTTTGTGTGTTTTATTTTAACTATGTACCAAGAGCTACCAAATGAAATTTCATTATGTGTAAGCATAAGGACAATAAATACTCTTGAATCTTGTGTCCAACAGAGTTTCTGAAAGAATTGTTGTGTTCCTCTGTCCTGGGACATTTCAATGTCCCAAACAAACTGAAACTCCTGGCAAATGTTATCTGTGTTTATTGAGCTTAAAGCAACATTATATAAGAACTGGTATTTTTTGCATTTTTGCACCTCACGTCACCACTGTGGTAAATACAGCTGTACATGTCAAGTTGCTCTGATGATATTACCTTTAATTAAAACTAGTGAGTCAATAGCTTTTCTAGGGCAGTCGCACATCAAGCAAGTGCAACAGCATGAGACATAGCTAGCAGCTCCTAACATTAGCAATATCAAGTCCATTTATTTTGTGAAGCTCTCGCCAATGACTAAAACGCCAGTCTGAGATTTGCCTGGTGGCCTCTTGTTCTAAGCTTCCTCAGTCTCTCTGCCCAGGTGCCTGTTCTGGCACAACACGTCCCCGATCAGCATTCCCCAATTATAGTTGTGCAAAGTGAGGACCAGTGTGTAGGATTTAGTGGCACATACAGTGCCAGTGAATTAGGAGATTGCAACCAACTAGCCCGCCAAGCATGTAGGAGAACCTACGGTAGCCACGAAATTCGCAAAAAAACATGCGAGGCCATTCTGTGCTTGATAACAGTAAGTCACTTTCATGCCATGTCAGACCATTTAAATTACTAACAAAGGCATCCACACTGTGATTTGTGTAAGATCCAAAGTTATGGAGGGGTCCACCCATGTGCATCTGACAACGAACTGGCTTGAGCAGGTAGAAACACAAGTAACACTAAAAACATTCCTTCTCATTCTGAGGAGTTTTTGTATTTAATTGTAACATTTATTTATTTATTCATTTATATGTATTTTCTTTGAAATCCTTGTACCTCTGGTCCCAAGCATTTGCTTTCACTTCCTGGCAGCACCTAAACCTTTTTGATTACAAATCAGGTGGGGCCTGTGCTACAAAACAAGTTCAACATATCCAGGCTATCTTTAAGTGAAGTGAAAGTGAAAACAAATATTAGACAAATAATAAAGAAGGCAATCATAATCCAGACTGAATCCAGCTGCCACAGCAGGAATGACAGCAGGCAAAAGAAAAAAATTGCTGACTTTGTGAATAATAATGATAATACATTTATGCTGCAGAGCACTTTTCAGGATACTCAAAGACACTTTATGTAAGTTAGAATGATCAAAGAAAACAAACTTTTGTAACACACAACATTAATCACACATTAAAAACAGTTCAAGGCATAAATTAATAGTCTTCTCACTGCCTCTTCAAAGCCTCTCGTGCTCTCATCTGGGTGTTTTCAGGAGGGGGCCTGATGTTTTCAGCTTTAAAACACTTTGGATACAGAGCCTGATAATATCACTGCTCCATCATTAGAGCACAGATAGATGTGACAAAGTCTGACATATAGTATGTGGTGTGTTAGACAGTTTTAGTCTCATTCTTTCAGCTGCACCTGCAGGTGTCATTATTGTTGGATGAAATCAGAAAAACACTTTCCTTCCTCCACCCACTGTGCACTGAGGTCCACAGGATCTTTGTGATGCCCAGAGCAATCAAAGTGATTTGATTGGTCAGCAGCAGTGTTGTTTTTGGCAGCCATTTTTGATTTAGTTTTAGTCTTAGTCTTTTGGACGAAATGCTTATTAGTTTTAGTCACATTTTAGTCAATTCTATCCTTGACAGTTTTAGTCTAGTTTTAGTTGACGAAAACTAAAAGGGTTTTAGTCCTTAAGTCAGTCAGTAATTTTAGTCGAAAAAATAATTACTTTAAAACATTAAATTAGGCTAATACAGATATAGGAAATTGTAATCGAGGTTGACAGGTTGTGTTGCAATTCATAAAGCAACAGTTAATTCCCTTAACACTTTTGTATAATAACCAGATTCCTTACCAGTTTGATTGCGCTAGCCTAGACTTTCCCATCCATGAAGATGCAATTCTGTCATGCTGTACTTGCTGTATCCATAAATCATCCATAAGTCATCACGTCTTTCCCACCCACCAAGCCCTTGTGCTGGCGTTGCCGCCATGGTCCATGAACTGTGTATGGCTTCCCCGGTGTGCACTGTGCCCGTGTATGCCTGGTGGTGGGTGTGATCAAACAAGGACAGGATGCAGGTGCATTGCTGATATTTTCAGCATTTGGCAGACAGATTGCACGCACCGTTGGAGGAAATGCCATGCATTTTGATAGTCCTATAGCCAACGCACTAATATTTTCATCTCGTCAACGAAAACAACAGATATGTCTCGTCATATTTTCGTCATCAAAGAGTTATGTTTAGCTCGTCACCGTCTCGTTTTAGTCATGAAAAAAAGGTGCGTTAACGAAATCATTTCATCATCGTTAACGAAAACAACACTGGTCAGCAGGCAGCACTTTATCCATATTGAGCTCCAAATCTAGAACATAACCTGCTCTGGTTAGGCGTTCAGCGTAAGTTACCATGGCGATGTACCCCAGTAAGAAGAGAACCACCGTCGAAAGGACTGGAAACCCAGGGTTAATCCTGAAGGTTACCTCGATAACCATAAATCCTGCTTCATAGTACAGGCCCCTGATGTGATTTAGAGATCAAATCTTGTTCCTAAAAATTGTCTGAACGTGTGAGGTTGCTGACCTCTAGTGTCCCCCCTGAAAGAAATTTGTGACTATTGTTTGAGATCTTTGCTGCTGAGACTTCAGTAACTACAGCTGGGACAAGATTTTTCTCATGTCAAATTAGTTGTTTGATATCAGATAACCCAATAAAAACTAGCATCTCCTTGTGGTGCAACCAGGGCAAAATTAAAAACACCGTCATACAACCACTCATATTTTCACTAAACTTTCATGCCAACTACTGTATATGGAGGAACAAATTAATATCTAGCAAAACGTTTTACTTGAGAGCTATGAGAATCCCAGCTGAGCAACTTGTCATTAAATTAAACACCTCATAATACAGGCAGCAGAATTTATTCTCTAATAACATTAAATTACGAAATGTTGTCAGTAGATTCAGTGGGAGTAGCAGGAGCCCATGCAGTCATGATGGCCATTAATTAAAATGATTTTTTTTAATGTATCAGTGATGCAGGCTGTGAGTAGAGATGAAACTTTTTTTTTTAAATTAAAAGTTTCTAAATTAAAAAAAATCAGAGATGCACCAATTCCAATTTCCTTAGCCGATTCCAATTTTCATTCTTTCAAAGAACTGTACAGCATTGACAGCATTCACAAACATTTTTGCAACTTTTCTTCCAAAATTAAATTGGTTGTTCATAATAAAATAGTGACTATAAAATAACTGACACATTTTCCTCAAAGGTGCTCCAGATTACAGCCAGGCCTTATTATATTATTATATTAATATTATGTAAGAGACAGAACACAAACACAATTTCATGTGATCTCATGTGGAAGCAGATGTAAACAAACCGGAGACCGACGCCGTGCAACAGTTTGCTGTAGTAAAGGGAGAAGTTAAAGAAGTCTGGATGAGAAAATGTTTGAGCAGACGCATCGACACAGATTGTTTATTCTTCAGCCAGAATAGGAGAAGATTTTAACCGTCAGCCTGTGAACAGCAGTCTTCATTAGCATGAAGAGCTAGAAAGTTTACCGCTGTTTGGTGACACCATCAGCTACTCTGTCTTGTTGAAGACTGTCTGTCTTCTCCTTATCCTGTTCTTGGAATCTATCACTAACACCGACTTCATACAAGCATGTGTCTGAGTGTGTGCTGCTGTGATGAGCGCTGTTGTGGCTGTGACATTACAGTTAGTGTGTCTGTTGCGTGCATGATGTGACCAGCATGCGAATATGACCAGCACAGAATCGAATATGTGACACTGACCAAAATTATCACCACCAACAACCACCACCTCTGGTTTGATTGAATTAAATCCTTAATTCACCCAGCTCAGTGCACTCATGGTTCGGTTGACAGGGTGTGTCCTGTGAGAGCATGTTGCAGAGCAGCAGCTGTCACCCTGCAGACCATTACATTAAAAGCAAAATAAAATGACAAATATCGCCCCAAAAATCAGACAAAACAAAAAACAAAAACGACCCGGCGATGGATTAAGCCTATCATCAATGGGCAATAAATTTGTCCAATCGCCTAGCTTTACAAGACAAAAGAAAGAGGCCAGTGCGCTCAGGCATATTCCAAAGCTTAATCCAATCCAGTTCCACTTTACATTTATGTCTTGCATTAGTTTAATTATGTCTAATGATAGTACATTGTAGATCTTCACAACACTGATATAAATGGACAAAAGCCTGCTTCTACATATATATATGCTCTAAATATATCTGCTTCTGTGACTCTGTCAGGTTGGAATATACTATCACTGACCTCCAGGGTTCACTCTGCACTAGCTGCCCCAAGATACTGCCTGGCTGCCTGCATCCACAGCCACACTGTATCCCAGCAACAGCAGCATCTGGAGACCGTGTCAATGTCAACCAGCAAAAATATGATTTGAGATATGTGATTTTTATTTGATATTGACATTTATTTGTCTTATGTATTTTACAACAATAATTAGATTTTTTTTTTTCATTTATATTTAAGAAGCTCTGACATTTACGATGAACATCGTCTGATTCTGATCAGCAACATACCAGCACATGTCCACAGGGGACTCTGTTTACATATCAGCCTTTTTTCCAGTCATTGTCAAACGTGCGTTTCAGGAAGAAAAATGAAATATCAATTTAAAAAATTCTACCTCTGCTCAGTTGCAACACTTGTGGTGGAGCTGGCAGAATGAGGTCATATTTCCACACACACGCTCTTTGGCCCCGAGCAGGGAGGCTGAGGCCATATAAGGAGAGTATAGCAGCTCGCAGTGAGGCAGAATTATTAGCTTAACAACCTCAGTGAGCTTCTGTCATCAGAAACATTTGCAATCAACCACAGAGCACGCACAGGCCACACCTCAGAGTGAGAGAGTAGCTGTCATTTTATAATCCACTTCCGGTTATGATGCAGAACCACAGCTCGAATAATCACCTCTCTCTCTCCTACAGTCCTCTCTGTAGAGCTTACAGTCTGCGCCGCCCTCTCCATCCACCATCTCATCCATATGGTAATGGCAACGTGTATATTCACACACTCACCCTCTGGATGTCTGTCTGTGAGCTGCTTCTCTAAGTTAGTAAGATGGAAGTGTTTCCTCCTTTCATCTGAAAAGTTTGATTGCACCATTTTATACTGTTAAGGGTGAATTTTTTTATTAATCCCTGATGATCCACCTCAAACACACAGTCGCCTGCTTTGATGGAGGTTTACTGTTTTTCCTTTAGTTGAGTTGCAACTGAGCTGTGGCTGCAGCTGCACGCGTTGCTAGGGATATTCCTGGCGACTAATTTCCCTGTCGATAAGATGCAAAATTTAATTCAGACTAATCAACTAGTCTGACAGTAAGAAAACACTCAGAAAGCAGTTAAAATGGAGCACAGTTTATTAACTGATAATGTTAAACACTGTCTGAAAAAATACTGTGCATATTAAGAGTCATTTGAAGCCGTTAATGACAGTCTACAATTGTCAAATCATATTTTAAATGCTGCTGAAATGTGTGCTACTTTGCAGTGTGCAATACAAACATTGCACATTA
Organism: Lutjanus campechanus; assembly: GCA_027495735.1. Lineage (NCBI taxonomy): Eukaryota > Metazoa > Chordata > Actinopteri > Lutjaniformes > Lutjanidae > Lutjanus > Lutjanus campechanus. The sequence goes on from JAJHUR010096998.1 coordinate 18,905, forward strand.
ACCTACAAACATGACAACAACTCACTAAATGCTTCAACTTCTCAGACCAAAGAGGATCACAGTGTCTGCAGGTAAACGACTCGGAGCTGATGCTAGCTGCCAGCTTGACACACAGTGTGGCTAACGTTAGCAGTGCTAGCAGCAGCTGCTCTGCCTGTAAGTTAATGTCTGTGTCTGTGTCACAGTCTACATTCAACCTTATTCCCATTTTCTAGATTATAACACTGCCAAACCGCGCTGGTTTTACGAGCTGCCAACTGTACAACTTTGCTGATACAAACATCTAACAAAATAAACCCGACCCTCAATCGGCATTAGGGTGAGTAAACAATGACTGCATTTTCATTTTTGGGTGAACTATCCCTATTAGGGATGCTCTGACTAAAGACTATCCTCGTGCAGCAGTAGTCGTTAGTCCAGTGATGAGCACTGATAATAATGACTCTGAATATGTCTCATCAACCAACAACAGAGTATGATCTCATTGTTCAGAACACAGGAATGAATAACTTCCATCTTAAGAAAACAAATACTCACAGACTTGGATGATGTATACTTACAAAGGTATAAACTCCCTCCTCAACCTCTTCATGCCCTCTTGTCCCTGCCCTGTCTGAACCGTGTCTTTGTCATCCCTGGAGTCAGAGTCCTGTACATCACTTC
>JAJHUR010096999.1:0-10270 GCA_027495735.1 Lutjanus campechanus
GAGTAAAAGTACTCAATGCAGAGAAATGTCCCATATGACTGTTATACTGTCATATCAGTAAATTATTATAACTCATAAAAACTTTTTACTGGTTGAGGTGGAGCTAATTTTGAACTATTTTGTACAGAACTGCTCCCTCTGGATTAATCTGCTGATTATTTTTTCCATTAATTGATTGATTGTTTGGTTTGTAAAAATTCTGAAAACTTATTTGAGGAGTTGGGTTGTTTAATTTGTAACAAAACATCATATTTTATTTACTCTTTACATGTTTTGCATGACAAAATTCAATCAATCCACTAGTCTTTGAGATATTGGATGGACTGAACCCTCTATAGGTTAGAAACAGTGATGTGTGCAGAGCTGCTTTATATATTAGTTAATGTACCTTTGGGTTCAAAATTGTGCAACTTGGCTCATGTAGCTTGACTGACTGCATAACAGCCACATGGCCACTGAGTGTGCCTGTTATTACCTCGGGCTGACCGTCAGTGCCTGGTTGGTTACTTTTACACCACATCTGTACATGTCCATTCACTCTGTGATGTAATACTTCCTCCTGATGACACAGGAAACCATTTGATTATCACGGAGCTTCTGTCAGAGCAGCGAGGGCAGCTCCTGCAACACGAGGGGCGATGTCAGGTCACGCAGATGGCTTTTTGTCCTGTTTTTAGACATATTAATGTTCTGACATGCTTATGATTTACCCTAAAATGGCTTTCCTCCCCCTCGTGGGGATCCAGTCTTATATTATGTAGTATTCATGATTTTCACAGTAATAAAATTATACGTTTGACATCACAATTTATTTAATATTTCCGTCTTTTGTTAAGACTGTGGTCTATTTGATTTGATACAGTCTGAAATCCCATGAATTCATAAAATGCTGCTTAGTGGCCAGAATACAAGCAAAAGAAGGAAATACAGTCTTATTCATATTGTGTTTTTACGATAAGATAAGATAAGATAAGATATTATGAAACGTAAAGAGAAATGAGTAAATAGAAAAACAAGTAAACTAAGAAAGATTTACTGCATGTATATACAAAACATATATTATTAATTAATTAATAATAAATAATGTGTATGATCATATGAAATGCATAGTATAAAATGTATATAATATATATTATTGCATGAAAATATACAGTATATATTTAGTACATAATAATGTGCATATTCAAAGTGTCTATATATTGTAGGTTTGCAAATTTAATGCATTTGCCTTAACAGATAGTTGAAAATTGATTGTTGAATTTATCTATTAAGATCTCTAAGTTAAATTCTTAATGCCAATTAATCAAATAATGATTGCTCATTAAGATTACTAATATATGGTAATTTATGTGTATAAATAAGGTGCACATCATACAACCTGATAAATCATGTAAATGTGTATGATAATTTCACAGGACCGTGGATCTTTAAATAGAAACAGCATAAAAAAAATACTGTTGTTGTCCTTATTAACAGTTCAGCGTACTTCCCAGGCCATCTGAGGAATTCGGGGCACAAATCGGCACCACAACAACTCTTCTCAGAATCCAGGGCTCGCATGTGAAAGAGGCCGCAAATATCTACGACTTAAGACAACTGCGGCGGAGAGGAAGAATTCACAAAGTCTCTGTTGGTCCAACCTTAATGCCGGGATTATATCAGGATTGCGCGAGACATCTGTCATGCCAGGAGCTGAGTAAACGGCACAATATGACTCGTGTGTGTCACAGATGACAAAATAAATCTGTTGACCCAAGAAGCGCAGGAGGAACATAAGATGTGTTTATTTGTTTGACATGCTACAACAGATTTAAAAAGGACTGGGAGGTCTTGTAGGAGGGAAGTCTTCACTTTCCTTGTTGAAAACAGAAGATTAGTAGATTTAAATGAAACATAAACAATTATTTTGTCATTTTAGATTGAAATTATATAACAAATAAGGATTTTTAGATGCACATTGATTGTAAAACCTGAAAACCAAACTAAGTAAAATGAAGAATAGCTCACAGTTCCTCCCAGCCAGGACTTTGACCTCTGCAGACCATTTATCAAGGACACAGTATAAATGTGCAAACCAGGAGCACCTGCACTCCCAGTGTAGCAGCAGTGCTGTCCTGTGGCTCGTCCTGGAGTTTGACCTCCCCCGAGGACAAAAGAAAGGATTATTTTCCGGTGGGGTTCAGTAAAGTATGACATTAAATCATCACACGTTTCATTCTCGGTATATCCTGCTTCTCAGCATCTTTTGAGTATCATTGTATTTCCATGCACACTAGAGTCCTTGTTTTGAGACTTATGCTGTTTTTGATCATATTTGGGCAACTCCATCTTCTATAAATTATCTTTGTAATTTACTGAGTTGTTTTCATAAAGATGTGGTGGTGACAGCACAATTCTTATGTGGCTTATGTTCACAGACAATCTTCTTCTTTGACTGAATGTTAACAGTGCTTTTATATAAAACACAGGAGCTGCAAAGAGGTGGTTGGGGTGGACGGTGAACAAAGCGCACGACTATGACACCAGGATTTGGACTTGGATCCACATTCCTGCAAATAAAGCACTTTAGTTAAGGTTAGGGACAGGGATTTTGGGTTAAATGGTGATAAAACTTCTCATATTTCCCGTCACTGCTGACTTTGGAATTATGCTGTAATCAGCATGACTAGTAAATGTGTTGCAAGGTCGTCTATTTTGTCAGAAAAAAAATGAAATACGTTGGGACATGCCGGGTATGTTGCTTAATAACATTTCCTTGTGTTAACAGAAAAAGTATTTTGGTCTGTGCTGCATTTCCCAGATAACATATTTACTGATAACTCAATTTTCTTGTAGACAGGGCTGATTCTGGATATGGAGCATGAAAAATCAGGTTATTCATTTCCCTGTATACATAATCATAACGGTATCCAGATTTCTGATCGTATGGTTGCAGTTGTGTCTTCATTTCTTACCATTTTAGTTCTGAACCAGGATGAGGTAATTCATTAAAAATTCACTCCCCCTTTATACAAAATTCAGCTCTCCGTGTGCCTACCAGAACCAGAAGGAAAACACATAACTGCTTCAAAAACCACCGCAATGGCTAGCTGTTAGTTTAAGAATTGATTTTATGATCCTTTTTATTGGTTTATAAATCGCTAAATGCTCTTGCTTTCGACTACTTGTCTGCCTTGGTTCTATGTAGTCAATAGATCCCGCAGGTCCTCTGTTAGTTCTCTCTTGGTTCTTCCTGCTTTGGCCCCGCTCCAGAGATGGTTCCTCTCGGGCACGACTTGGCACAGTTTGACACGTTTTAAGTCGTGATGGAAATGCAAATCAGCACAACACGGTTTGACGTGGCGCAGCCAGAGGTGCCAAAAGGCACCGAAGACTCAGAGCGAGGCTGCCTTCAGCCATCATGGCTCCAGTCTGTGAACGACCTGCCGGAGGACTCGAGGGGAGGAGAAAACTTAAAACACACCTTTTCAGTCTGGCTTTTATCTAGTCTAAATGTTTTTATTCAATGTTTATTATGCTCTTTTTTTTAAAAAAAACTCTTTTTTCATGTTAAGCACTTGCAGTTGCATATACATGACTTGTGCTTCATAAATAAAAATTGACTGATTGATTGAGTCTCTCCTGCACAGAAACAATATATTTGGACTACTAAAATGTGCATTCTTGAGGCATCTCAGCAGCTCAGTTCGTAGAGTATGCGCCTGATGTGCTGAGGCCATCAGTCCCTCGCAGTGGCCCTGGTTCAGTTGCAGCTTGCAGCTTTTTGTGCATGTCATCCGCCCTCTTTCCCTGTGTGCTCTTCAGCTATACTGCATAACAAAGGCCAAAAAAATATGCTTTTAAAAAGTGCATTTTCTTTAGATGACAGTCAGTTTAGTAGTACACACATACCAGAACAATCCAATGAAGTCATTGTGAAATAGTACAAGTGGTGGTTTTATTATTTTTCCTGGTATTAGAAGTAATGGAAGTAGCAGTAACAGCTCTAGCAGAGGACCTAGCAGCAGCAGCAGCAGCAGCAGAAGCAGCAGTAGCAGTGCCATAATAGAATTACATCAGATCTCTTTCATATTTTATTTTGGAAAAAAATAAAATAAAAGCTTATGCAGTCTAACAGACGGTTCGGGATTCCACAGCTTAGACTTAACAGGCTGCGGAGGTCATTCACTTGTCAATCCATTAAATTACAAATATGTTTAAAAATCACCAAAAAATGTTTGTACATCTGAACCGTTCGTGCTCAGTCTAAGTTTGATCCGCTGCGCTCTTCCTATGGCGCGTATGTCGACCTCTGCTCCGTATGTACCATCCCACAGCAGCCGGGCAATCTGTTCACATGCATGTCCTGATGATACACAGAAGAGACGACGAGGGGAGAATCATAATATTATCATTAATATGGTTATGGAAACTACAACAAAAAGTCAATTCATAAGGGATTTGCTTTAATCTGGCTGGGTTTAACGAAGGCAGGATTATTTACTGTTACGCAGGAGGCTTTAGGTGTCACATGTCCCTGGAGTCTAGGATAGAGATAGGGCTCCACATCACAGGGAAACCTCTTACATCCTTTTGCCCTCCAACTGACCAGATTATAGTTTACTTTAGTGATGACTAACTGATACTGAATGACCAGGATTTTCAGTCCGTCGAGGCACAACAAAAAGCATAAACAATGTTTGTTTTCACACACACACACACACGCAGCCGCCATGCTCATGTTTTCTAATGCAACAGCTAACATAATGACACCGCTATCTGCACGGAAATAAGACAAACAGTTCAGCGTGCACCTGTGGAACAAAATGTCCAAAACGTGTCATTATTGTGTGGAACAGACTCTGCTGTTGAGTGTTTTGAACACATTTTTCATTTCACTGACAAGAGGGTGAAAATGTGTTTGTTTGACAAGAGAAGTCGTGAGTGAGACTCAACGCAGAACGTGCACACGGCCTGAAAAATATATATTACTTTATAGATTCTGAAAATGAATGTGACCTTTCATCGGTATACGGAGTTAAAACTGGATGCTCTCACACGTGTGAGATTAACAGACCAGATTCAGTTAATTCATGCTCGGAAACAATCCAGACGTCGTTCTCTCAGATCAAATATAATCCAGCAACATTTCACTGTACACAAACAACAGCTTCTTTTCCCTTGTAAACTGACCATATAACACAAAGTCATGATCTTTGGTCCAATAATGTGATCATATTTCACCTCTTTTCACCACAATAGAATTCAATCATTTCATCATACACCGGTCAAATGTAAACATCAGGTTAGGACTGCACATTTAATCAAAATTGGAATATCCAAATGGCGGAAGCTGCAATGTTCTGATAAAAAGAAAAATTTGTGACAATTATATACGGTAGTGCTGCAGAGATGTCCTGGCGTACAAATCTTGTTTTTATGAAAATGTGTTTGTTTGGTGCAGATCCCAACAAAACAAATCTTCATCATGATTATTAATGTTTCTTTTTCATGAAAATGAAAATGGTGATCCAAAAAATTATTTTTTCCATCAATCGTGAATCGTATCACAATCGCATCTGTCAAAAATAATAGCAATATGTTTTATTTGCACTTTGCTTGAGTATTTCCATCACCTTCTTTAGTCAGTAAGGAAGGCAAAACACCACGACCTTTCATTGTCAGGTCTCTTGGGAAAAGCAGCTGGAAGGATATGTTTGATATGGTTTTTTTTTCCCAAATAAATTGATTTAGCTAAAAGAATCTTGAATTTTTGTTTCTACATAATCTCTTGTTCCACTCCAGTCCAGCTGGTGGCAGTAATGCATCTCTAAGCTGGTTTGCCAACAGCAAATAAACAAACACTAAAGAAGAAGAAGAAAAAGGAAGAAGCTTCTACCTCTGCTGTTGTATTTTTTATAACCAAACTCACCTGTCAGCATTTCCACTATGTGACTGTGAGGAGGAGTGAATGTTTGCTCCAACAGCAGCAAGGTTTTTGTACATGAGATTGTCCTTCTTGGATCTCAGCCAAATGAGTGAGGTGGGACACTGTGGGCCACAAACTTAAACTTCAAGTTGGACAAAGAGTTTTTCTGTCCTGTCCTCGGTCGTCCAGCGAGCTTTGAGATTAAGGTTTTGGCATCACCAAGGTAAGACTTTGTTTACTGTTTATTTGTTCATTAAACTGAGGACTACGGCAGACACGCTGGCTGTTTATTTGCTCTCTTCTGCTGCTGCTGATCTCCTGGATGCAAATTTCAGCTGTTGCGTCTCTGTGTGGAGTTCATCTTTAATTGTGAGCTGTTGTAGCAGAGGTCAATTCTCCTTTGGTGATTTGTTTGACTGGTGCATAATGATGATTTCATGCTGCTGGTGCAGACAGTGGTGGTGAAAGTCCTACTGGTGTGACTGACATGAAGTGAAATGGCTGAGTTGGTTTTGTGGTGTATTTCCTCATGGTTCAATGCAAACTGGGGGTCTCTTGTCGAGGTTAATTGCACACAAATACGTATTGTTGTCACATTTTCTTTGTGCATGTTAGATGAGCATTTACTGAGCATGCTGAGCTTATTTCTTTGTCTTTCTCTGAGCTCTTCTCACTGGTTTGAACGACAGGGACAGTTAGAATATTGATCTCTGTGCACCAATCAGGACATTTGAATGTTAACCTGATTATTGATGGATTACTCCTGAATATTGGTGGGTTGTTTCAATCAAATCTGATCAAACCACATCCTCGGAGTCCAAATTAAGCATATAAACTTTTTTGACTGTTAAACTCTTAATAAATAACCCTTAATGTATTTATTTTTTCGCTTTAATTGTCGCTTATTTTGTCATAAATATTCACTATTTGAGAGAAACACTAAAGATCAGAAACCACATCCTCATTCTTTAGCTTGTTTTGTAATACCTGTACCTCTTTGTAAAATCCTGTTTTGTTTGAAACAAAACCTCGTAGATCAGTCCAGCGTACAACTGACTCAGGCTGAGGGCACATTTGTCAACAGTGTCTGTCGTGTTCGAGGCCTTGACCTTTGGTGGATCAGCAGGAGGATGTCAGGTTTCCCTTTGCCCCTTCACTTGTTCATATTGTAGGCCGGCATTTCTGGGAAAGTATTAATCCCGGCTTGTTCAGACAGATTAACGTTGCAGAGCGGAGGAGCGGGTCTGGTAAAGGGATATAGGATGCCGTCGTCCTTGGATGCAGTTATCAGATAATCTGCTGATCGAGACCCCTTTAAGAGGAACCCCTGCTGCATGTGTGTGGGATCAAAGCCATGAGTCACTCAGAGGGATTCAGATGAGACACTGAAGATATGGAGCTTCTCGTGGGGCAGTCGAGTGTGTCGTGTGTTTGATATTGAATCAAACGGAGCGCAATACATGAATATTTAGATAAAATACATAAATTTATAGTGTTTACCTGCAGAGACAAATGAATCCTTGTCAAAAAACCTGAGAGAGAAGGGTGTCTAAATCACATTTGTGCTGCAAATGAAGATAAATGATTATAGACGAGGCCAGAAAATAAACTTTTTCACTAAATTTAATAATGTCTCCCACTTTCTTTATCTGATCAACACTCTTAGAAATAAAGGTGCTAACAAGAACCATAGGGTTCTTCATCTTGTCACTTAGAATGCACCCCAAAGCCTTTTTCTGCCAAAATAGTTCTGGTTCTTGAAATGGTTCTTATCAAGATTCTTAAAACCTCGGTGCTGTTTAGAGAACCAGCCTGTGTTTCGCACGGTTTTGAGTGGAACCATTTATTTTAGAGTAGTTTCTGTACCAATTTATTTTTGATGGAAATGCTCCAAATGGTTGAACCAGAACGGGACGGTTCCATGTTGGTGGAAGTGGCCTATATGGGCCCTTTTCCACCAGATGTGCCCTGGTACTTGAACCAGTTCCACTCAAAATCCTTGGAACCTTGGAGTTATCTAGTGAAGCCCACATTCCACCAGTTCTGAGCGGAACCAGGGTGCTGCACAGTGCACAACAACCTGTAGAACATGACATGCCCAGTTTGGTTCCCAAGGAGAACCTGCAATTTATTTGTCTCCAGCTGGGAACCAACTTTTCAGGTTCTGAACTTGTTTCTCATTTTTGGTTGAAATGCTCAGAACAGTTCAAAATTAGGTTCTTGAATCAGAATGGGGCCAGTTCCATGTTGGTGGAAAAAGGCCGTATGAGAGGCTCTACAGAGAACCCTTCTATGGTGTAATGATTCCATCCACCCTCTCAGGGGCTCTGTCTGGAACCTTTGCACAAGGCTTTCATCTAGAACCCACCCAGCGGGCTCTTTAAAAAACCTTTTAATATTCCAAGGGTTTTATCTAATACCCAGGGGGTTCTACCAAGAACCCTTTTATATTCCTAGGGTTTTGTCTCACCAAGGGGGATCTAAAATACCCTTTTTTTAAACCCTCTTGTCTTCTGAGGGTTCTACAAAGAACCGATACAAGAACAAAAGTAAAATCATTGATTAAGGAGAACCCCAGCCCTTCCCGAAGAACTATTTTGGAACCCTTATTTCTAAGAGTGTAACATCCTTCTCTCTGCAGTTAGTCAGCAGTTTATTCAGCCATTATCTCTAGATTGTGAAGCTCAATTGGATTGAGGCAAACCTGCGGTGATCTGTGCCTTTCTAATCATTTTATGCCCCTCATGAGGAATAATCGTGCAGATGTTGGGGAGAATTTTAATCTTCTATATGTTGCAGGGATGCAAAGGAATAGATCCAACTGATAAATGAGTCAGGGCTGTAAAATCGTTGAAAAAATAATTATCATCCTTCAAGTAGGCAGTCCCATTGAGATTTACATTATGGTTTTTTTTCTATAATTACAAAACAGCTCTATGGATTTTCACATTATTTACACTCTCTCAAGAGACTTAATGGTTCCTGGATAAGCAAAGTTAATGTAGTTTGTTATGGACTGTCAGACACAGTCGTCAATAAACTCAATCCTTTCTTGACTTCACACAACTTCACACGAGGCCCAAACAAAAGAATCACTAAATGCAACGTCTGCAGGGATAAAGGCTGCTGGATCGACCACATCAGTTTTTTATCAGGCACCTGACAACGCACCCAGACAGGTGAGCCGCTTTGTAAAGTTAATGTTAGTGCCTGTGGGCACTTAGATAAGATATTTAGCTCAGCATCAGCTATTTAATGTTTGCTTGCTTGATTAGATTGGTGTTAGCTGAATATTTTAAAAAGGGGATTATTTTCACATGCAGTGTTTTGTTGCCATGCCTGTAAAAATTCTTTTATCTTCCCTGGCTTTGCACAGAATAATGATGGCAGCTTCTTGGGCAACTTTTGTGAGTTTCTATTATATTATAAAGCTGGCTGGCTGCTTATAAAGGCCTGAATACATAAATGTTTAAACTGAGAAGTTTAGACTTATATGCTATGCTATAATATGTTATACTATGCTATGTTATACTACACTATGCTATGCTACACTATACTATGCTATGCTATGCTGTGTTATGCTATACTACACTGTGCTATACTATGCTGGACTATGCTATGCTATGTTATGCTATGATATACTATGCTATGCTATGCTGTGATATACTATGCTATGCTATGCTATGTTATGCTATACTACACTGTGCTATGCTATGCTGGACTATGCTATGCTATGTTATGCTATACTACACTGTGCTATGCTGGACTATGCTATGCTATGCTAAAATCACTAGAAATACAGAAAACCCTATTCCAAACTTTACAAATCTCCACTGGTTGCATCTGGCGGTTGTGGTGGCATTGCAGTAGGTGCTTCACCATCTGTGGCTACACTCTACTGAGCGGACTCCTCTAGTTTCCTCTGTACCAGCAGCAGCATGTTTAGGTTTTAGGAGGGACAAAAGTGGAGAATAAAGATGCTTGGATGGGAAAAATCCTGTCGGTGTAATTATAGAAATGAAAAGAAGTGTGAACCATCTGCTGACAGTTCATCAATAGGTGTTTGAGTGGTGGAGGCGAGGCAGCATCAGCGACATGAAGGGCTGGTAGATAAAGAGCCGAGGTGGATAATATAATAATATTAACATTTAATTTTACCTCATGTCACTCTCAGTGTGCTCTGTTTACCTTTCATTTCTCTGCATTTGTCCCTCTCTCTTTTCTGGCCACGCTCTCAGAATGCTTCTGCTGATTATCAGGATTCGGCTTTTGCTAACACAGGAGATATGAAGGTTTTTGCTTCTGGAGAAACAGAATATATATATGTGTGTGTGTGTGTGTGTGTGTGTGTGTGTGTGTGTG
>JAJHUR010096999.1:10290-33454 GCA_027495735.1 Lutjanus campechanus
GTAAAGTTAATGTTAGTGCCTGTGGGCACTTAGATAAGATATTTAGCTCAGCATCAGCTATTTAATGTTTGCTTGCTTGATTAGATCGGTGTTAGCTGAATATTTTAAAAAGGGGATTATTTTCACATGCAGTGTTTTGTTGCCATGCCTGTAAAAATTCTTTTATCTTCCCTGGCTTTGCACAGAATAATGATGGCAGCTTCTTGGGCAACTTTTGTGAGTTTCTATTATATTATAAAGCTGGCTGGCTGCTTATAAAGGCCTGAATACATAAATGTTTAAACTGAGAAGTTTAGACTTATATGCTATGCTATAATATGTTATACTATGCTATGTTATACTACACTATGCTATGCTACACTATGCTATGCTATGCTATGCTATACTACACTATGCTATGTTATGCTATGCTATACTATGCTATGCTATGCTGTGATATACTATGCTATGCTATGTTATGCTATACTACACTGTGCTATACTATGCTGTGATATACTACACTATGCTATGCTGGACTATGCTATGCTATGCTATGCTATACTATGCTATGCTATGCTGTGATATACTATGCTGGACTATGCTATGCTATGTTATGCTATACTTCACTATGCTACACTATACTATGCTATGCTATGTCATGTTATGCTATACTACACTGTGCTATGCTATGCTGGACTATGCTATGCAATACTATGCTATACTATGCTAAAATCACTAGAAATACAGAAAACCCTATTCCAAACTTTACAAATCTCCACTGCTTGCATCTGGCGGTTGTGGTGCCATTGCAGTAGGTGCTTCACCATCTGTGGCTACACTCTACTGAGTGGACTCCTCTAGTTTCCTCTGTACCAGCAGCAGCATGTTTAGGTTGTAGGAGGGACAAAAGTGGAGAATAAAGATGCTTGGATGGGAAAAATCCTGTCGGTGTAATTATAGAAATGAAAAGAAGTGTGAACCATCTGCTGACAGTTCATCAATAGGTGTTTGAGTGGTGGAGGCGAGGCAGCATCAGCGACATGAAGGGCTGGTAGATAAAGAGCCGAGGTGGATAATATAATAATATTAACATTTAATTTTACCTCATGTCACTCTCAGTGTGCTCTGTTTACCTTTCATTTCTCTGCATTTGTCCCTCTCTCTTTTCTGGCCACGCTCTCAGAATGCTTCTGCTGATTATCAGGATTCGGCTTTTGCTAACACAGGAGATATGAAGGTTTTTGCTTCTGGAGAAACAGAATATATATATGTGTGTGTGTGTGTGTGTGTGTGTGTGTGTGTGTGTGTGAATAACAAGATAACAAGAAGCCTCTGACCTCCTCCATGAGGTCGGTGCAGACGTCCAGCAGTCATATCTGAGGTTAAATGCTACGTGAAGGCGAGGTGCTTGTGAAAGGTTAAAGTGACTCAGAGCACATCTGGGTACCACACGCAAGAAACAAAACAAAAAAAAGAAAAAAAAACCATCCTGTTAGACAGAGGAAATGTCTCTTGTCTTCAGTGTGATGCCTGTGGGAGGAGAGGAGAGCTGCTGCACGCAGGCTGAGTTCATGCGAGAACAACTGAAAATCAATGACAGGTTTCACAATCGACTAATTATCAATCACTGGTTATTGTGTATTTTATTAAATAAGAGGAAAATTTGCATATTTTCCTTCCTTCATATCATTAATTTACATTTGTGTTTCCATCTCTAATGCAAATTTCAACAAAGCAATTCAGTCTTATTGCTTCACACAGATCTGATGTTTTCAGTTCAGTGAATGTTTAAAGGGATGGTTCACCGAAAAATGAAAATTCAGTCATTATCTACTCACCTTCTTGCTGAATGAGGGTCGGGTTTATTTTGTTAGTCCACAAAACACTGCTGGAGTTTCACAGGACAACTGTGTTGCAGAAGCTCCCAAACAATGGAAGCAAATGGTGATGAGTTTTCATAAAATAAAATCAACATAAAATACCTCCATACTGCTCGTCTGGTGTAATCCAGGCTTTGAATCAGTCAGTTGGGTTCTGGAGGATTGACGTGGCTTGTGGTGGTGGGGCCCCGATGCGATATCTTTCCACGGGGTTCAAAATCCCTGGTGGCGCCCCTGGTGTGGAGAGACATGTTTATGACATCTTCTGTCGACCTGTTTGCCATGGAGGCAAATTGGTGTGTGCATGTGTGTGAGAACCAGCCTCTCAAAGCACTTCATTACAGCAGGGGCTGAGAGCCACAGGTCTGCAGTCATTAAGGCCGCTGATAGATGTTTTCTTTGTCACGGGCACAGTGGTGGCAGACTTGAAGCATTTGGGGATGGCGCATTTTGACAGGGGGAGGTTAAAGATGTTGCAAAATATCTCTTGCCTTTCAGTGACAGGCTATTTACTCCAAACTAATTGACACCAAGTCGAAGAACCAGCACAAATCACTACATCGACCCCCGGCCTCGGAGGACAGAGGAGCTGAATGGATGAAAAGTTTGTTTTTGATGACGATGTGTGTGTGGATTTTACCCCGCCAGACCGCTTTATCACCGAGGGCCAGTAATGCTTCACGCTCAATGATGGATAAATACCAGCTGTTCGTGACCCGACTTCAAAGTCAAAAACTGTAAGTTTTGACATCGTTTTGTGTTGTTTTAGTGCTAATTTTTGAGGTTATGCTGTTAAACTCTACGTTAGCATGCTGTTGCTAATGTGGCTACTACCACAGGCTGGGGCGATGATGGACTAATGTTGTAATATTAAGGGACAGTTGAGAAACTTTGCTCTGTGGGAGTTTATACTTGTTTGCCTATATGGAAGCTGTTTGTGTTGCATCTGCATATAAATGAACTAATTAATTAATGTCCTGTAGGTAAAGCTATAGCTACGTGAGAAAAAGAAATGGTCAAACTACAGGGATTTAAACCCAGATAGAGTGCACTGTGGCCTGCCCCCATTGGCCAATCGATTGGGTGAAGAGCAGTTAGACTTTCAGTTTACCAAGATTCTCTTCGGTTGACTACAGCCCCAGAGAAATGTTTTTTAATGACATGCAAATGAATCTCCCTAAAAATCAGTCTATGTAAAATGGCCTTTAGGCAGCACTGTGAGGACTTTATGTTGCTTTCACAGAAATTAGGAGAAAAGATTCCGAAAGCGCGCCGAGATCGAGAGCAACACTTTGAAAAGGGGCCTCCCGTGAAGGGCAGACCGAGACCTCACGGAGCTAATCTTGATTGACTTTTCTTTTGCTACAGACTTCAATATTGAGCTCAGAGCGCAGAGGCGGCACTCCCGCTGTGAGCTCTTTGAAGAAGGTGTGTAACAAGATGACTCCGTTTTCACTGCCATGCATAATAACCTCTGACCTTTCCCCGTCCGTATTAGTGTATGTAAAAGAGCCCGAGCCAGCGCTCTTTTAGACAAGACAGAGGGAAGCTATTTCTGCTGTGAGATTCATGTTAATGAGAACTATACCTGTGGTGGTGGTGGTGGTGTGTGTGTGTGTGTGATCTGTAGACAAATAGGGTGGGCAGACACAGACAGAGACAAAGCAGCAGAGGAAGAGGCCAAACAGCAGCAGCAGGACAGCTTTTGCATTCTAATCAGAGTCCCTGTTTTGGCTCCCAGGAAGCTCTAACCCAGCAGGCCAGGACTCTGTGCATCTCATCAGTGCTTGCACAGATACTGAGTAAACACACACACACACACACACACACTGGTGGAGCAAAATGAGCCTGACTCGGGAATATTGGATGTGAAGGTGTCAGAAAATGAGGCGGACTCTCTAAAACTAGTCCACCATCAATCCCCGGACTGCCGTTGAGATGAGAATCTCTATAAATATGACTAATTTCAGATCAAAGCCCTCCAGAAAATCACCTTGTGGATTAGTCTGGTTGTCCCTCCTGGCGGGTGCGACCTTACCTGAGGACGGTCGCGGCGCTCTTAATGTTACAAATGTCTTGAGGTGATTGTTTGAAATGAAACGAGACGGAGGGGAGACATTGATTTGACTGGTCTGATGAAATTCGATCACAGGGACAAACGGGACACAAACTTGGAGGAGCTGCCCTTTCGTAAACTGGCGTGTGTTGTTGTGCGTGGAGTAATTAATTGCATGTTTCACACTGTTTCAAACAAGGATACAAGAAGAGCATCTTACAGTTCGTAGGATTATATCAACCTCTTAAACCTGAGTTCTCAAGACATGTCTTGGCCTTGAGACCACATTTGAAGGTCTCAGTCTAGTCTGACTGAATTAAATTTCCAGACCGGTCAATACCAAGTTTCCTGTGCGTTGTCAGATTTATTTGTAAACATCATTACCGTGATTGGATGTAAAACTTCTGCTTCAAATACAACTGATGAATTTACTCGTTAAAGTTTGAAATTTCTATGACTGTTAATAGCTGACACCCCTCCCCTGTTTGCAAGCAACCCCAGAAAGTGAATGTGGCTCTCTGGGAGAAGATTTCAGCCAAATCTTCCTACCTAAACCACAAATAGTTCATGTGCAAAACAGCGTCCAAGAAAAAAAAAAAACAAAACACCCTGCAGTGTGTAAATTCTGCAGTGCGATGTTTACTGAGACGGCTGAGCAAGAGAGAATGTGAATAGAAAGGAAAGCTGGGATCCTGTTCAGACCTGATATTAACATGCGTCTGATGATCTGATCACAACTGGACAGCTGTGAGTTCACAACCAGGCATCACAATGTGTTTCCAGATGCTTTTTCTAAATGACCAAGATGTGTTTTTACAAGGAAAGAAACAACTTAATGTTTTGCATTAAATGCAGAATTTACAAGACGGCACAAGTGACAAAGAATTCGCTGTAGTCGTTTTACTTCCCCGCTCTATATGCAAATAAACACGTTTGTGAAATACGCTGTTGTTTTTACCCAGCAGCTTTACAAGAAAGCCCACATAGTTATATATAACTCTGAACTCTTAGCTATAACTCTGTAAATAGGGCAATTTTGTAAGGGAGCCGGGGGTTACCTGTGTTTTCACCAACATCCGCTGCAGGTAAGAGAGCCCAAACATGTCATTTGCATTACAATGAACCAAATTATGTACTTAGAGGGGCTTAACTTAAGCAGGTTGTCTTTCAGTGTTGCCCAGGACACATTTGTGTTCACGCTGCTGAAAAAAATGTGGCCCAGACCACCTCTGAATGTGGCCCGAACGATCAGATCTCAAGTGCATCCTGAGTGCATTCAGACCTGTATTTAGAGAGATGACTCGGGACACATGTCAATACCAGGTCTGACCAGGGCCTAACAAGGCTAGCTATCTAACTTAAGCAATCTAAAAAGATTTAAAGAAAATAGCCATACATATTAGCTACATATGTTGGCTATAAACCAAATGTTTCAGGGCGCTACTTTTCAGATGCTTGCTAGCTACTTTAATTAACACATACTGAGGGACGTAGCTCATGCAGTGTTAAGTTTGTGAGATTGATGGGACAGGACATGTGATCATAAATTGTTGTTCTTAAATTACATTTTTGTTTGCGATAAACAAGACACAGAGCTGTATGTACACAAATTACGTTATATATGTCAGCTAATGTCAGCTCCAACATAAAGGCTACACGTTGTGGTAACGCTCCTGCACTTGGGTGAGAGTGCTGCAGATGTGACAGCAATTGGTCTTGACCCATTCGCTCCCTGTCTTGGTCTTGACTTGTTCGCAAACCCTCAAAGTCTCGTTCTTTTCTTGGTTTTGATACACTCTGGTCTTGGTCTCGGCTTAGGCGGTCTTGACTTAAGCACTGCTTAAACCTCACTGACGTACCGGCTTGTGTCTGTCTGTTCAAAACCACTGGACTTTATTTTAATTTCTAGTGGGAGATTTCCAAATTTCCAAAGATGTCTGGCTAATGTTTGGGGAACGTGTTCACACTGATGCACACTGAATCTGGAATATTTTCATTTTATGAACTGTTTAGCCTTAACAAAGATGGAGTCTTGGCTTTTAACATATCTCTCAGTGTAAATGCCGTATAGTTTTTAAATAAAGAGCTGATACATATAATACTGTCAGAACACTGTGGGGAAACTGTCCAGGGTAACCATCAGCAAAACAACTGTATGACAGCAATGACTCTAACAGCTGTTAAAGCTGTATGTGTGTGTTATTCTTGTGTATCCATGATACTACCAGGCTATTTGCTACATGATCTGTTTTTCAGAGTAGCAGAAATCTGGTATCCTGGAGCCCAGCACCAAACCCATTACAGTGCTTGGTGTGGGGTAAGCAGAGCCGCTCATTAAGCTGTGATAAATGGTAGACTGTTGCCAGATAAGTCATAAATTATGACCACTTGTGGTACAGATTCATTAGAATATATCTGAATGGGAAAGTAATTTAATTTCAGATCCATTATTTCTCTCCACAGTGTATTTATGTGGCTGTTGGTCACCATTGAAAAGCTTTACCACACACTTGTGTACCCTACGCTGCACCACGCTGTCCTGTCCTTGGTATAAATTAACTTACATGGTTGTTGACCTCAGTGCTGCAGGTTAAATAAAATGCTTTGATATGCAATCCTAAATAATTGAGTCCGTATGGATAACATCATTCTAAAGGACAAACATATTTGAGTTGTAGGTCACAAGTCATTTTAATGGTCATATCAAGGTTAAGGCGCATGTTCATTCAGTGTCATACTGAAAATACAACATCTCTGATTTACTACGCAGATGGATATTATGCAAGGACATCAAACTATACTTGAGCAAATAAAATTCAATGTCCAACAAACCAAATGAGGGACAAAGAGTTTGTTACCATGGGACAATGTGGGACACAAAGCTGAGAAATGTGGATATAATGTCTATTCTACTCTCTCTTCTTTAGATAAACTTGAATCTTTGAGTTTTTAGAACCCCCTGAAATTTTTTATTTCAAAAATAGCTCATAGTCAGCAGAATATTTCAAGCAACCTTTACTGAAAATGAAGGGGTACTAAAAAAGAGAAACACTGCAATAGACTGTGCAGGTTACAGGTGAGGCCTTTAGCCTGTGAAGCACTTAGAAAATCCATTTTATTTGAATGCAACTCTCCCAACTCCCACACTAGTTTAATACAGTCAGCCTAAAGGAAATTTCACAGTTCCTTTGATCTGCTTGCACTCTTCTTGCACTCTTCTTTCTCTATCCCAATAACTGTTTTAAAAAATATATGATTAAGAGTGCTGCACAGTGTGGTAAATCTTCCAGTTCAGAGTTTCTCAAAGTTTTTACACCTTGTACCACTTCAGGAGATATCGAGTTCTCCAAGTTAGAACCTCACTGCTTTTCGACGTTTGGTGCGAGCAGCTGCTGTGGATAGAGTGTTTTTATTTGAAATGTTGTTGTATTTTGATTTAGTTTTTAATGTAATTCATTTCAGTTTAAAAAAAATATTCCTTTGTGTACCACTAGAGGCAACTAGTGTACCTTCAGTTGCACACGTACCGTAGTTTGAGAAGCCAGGTTCTAGTTATTTCAGCTGCTCTCACTGTATCTGTGTGACAGTCTTGTTTGGATTTCAGTAGGAATGCATCCATAAATCATAACTCTACTGTGTCATCTGATGTTGCATTTCCTCTCATGTGAAAGCGAAGATTAACTGGCAAATTTGACAAAAGAATCACCTTCCAATGGCTTCATCCCATTCTAAGTAGTTCCCCACCATATTCCCCGTAAATCTGCATGGCTTGTGACTTTGTGGTGACTCGCAGTTTTCCCCCGTTGGGCACAGGTGTCAGAAACGGTGACAGGTTAACCTGCACTTGACCCGTGTGTGCGTGTGTGTGTCTGTGTGTCTGTGTGTGTGTGTGCAGTTCGATCGACATGAAATGCAACCCAGCGATGACGGCCGCCCCTGCTTCCTTAAAGGAGAAATATGTAATATATTTACTGTACTGTATCATAAAATGACAGTGATACGTCATCAGAGATTAAGAAAACATGCAAACAGCCTGCATGTTCTCCTCTTGAACTGTTTTTATTTGCCCGTTTCACATTTAGAAGAGTTCAAATTAATGCCGAATGTTTGCCGAATGAGTAAGCGTCTGTTTATTAGTCATAAGAAATCGCGAATAATCTTTTAGAAGGAGTAGATGTTTAAAATGTTTAAATTGAGCAATATGTGAATGGGGTTTGGCAGACTAGTGAGACAGGCACCTGTAAGTAATAGTTACTTTAACATATTCTGTCTGATGATAATAATCTACAAATACAAAGCCTTTGCTTTCTCTCAAACACATTTGTCAACCTTGAGCTACATCTGGATCAGTGAGGGTCAAGCCTAAGCCTGTAACCTTATTTTAGTCTTTTTTTCAAAGGAGATAACCCTTCACTAATCCTCACCGTTACACATGCAGGCCTGCGAGAGAGGACAAAGCCTCGGCGGCAACGTATGAGAGGGAGCGCCAGCTGAAGGAATGCTGGGACTTTTTGTTTTAACGATGCAACCTGGGAGTTAGACCTAATTAGACCCGCTAATGTATTCATAACAACCTGGTTTGACACCACGGTTCCCCTGAAAGAGCCTGAAGAGGCCGTGAACTGACTCATGGTGTCCTGATGGTGCAATAAAACAACAAGACGGTGCTGTAGTTACAAAATTATTCAAATGAAAATAGATGCTGACAAATGGCAACTTTTTTCTTACATAAATAAATATTAAACAAACATTTTTTTAGCTTGCACTTTTCTGAGCAAACTGTCATTCAGGTCATCCTCCAATGCCCCCCACCCCCTTCACTTCAGAATATGAAGTTTACTCATAAATACCATCAGTTTGCACGTCATTATTCTCATGAGATTTGTTTGCATTTTTTCTTCATCGTGCACATTGTACAAGCTAATTATGTTTTCTAATGTGACAGCGCTTTGTTTAAGATCTTAATGTAGGTTTAGGGACAGAAAACACCTGGTTATGATTATGGAAATATCATAGTTTGGGTTAAAATGATAACTCTTGCGAGAATTTTCGTGGGTCTGGGGTTTCCTTCTACACACGAGAACCAGAACGATGGCTGCTTGGTTACAATCTTTTTTGTTTTGTGTTTTTTATTTCATCAGCACTTTCTCGTTTGACAGTTTGATCTGAGTTTTGTGTTTGTTCAGACAACCCCCCCAGCTTTATTGACAAACGAAGTGTGCATTTGTTTTAGTCTGAGATGCTGGTGCTCTACAGCGACCTCTAGGGTAAACGTTGTACATAGCACCTTTAACCTTTCAGTGACAGTAAAATTACAGAATGAAAAAAAATACTCATAAGAGGATTTTGGAAAATGCAAATTGTATCGATCAGGTTCAGATTTTTCTTTTGTAATATGCCCACCCACGCACTAGTTCCCCTGTTGTGTATGTAGCCGCCTACACTCTGAAATACCACCGGTTCCAGGTATCTTCAGATTACATCTCAGAGGCTCCAGGTGTTGTGCTGTTTACATATTTACAGAGTCAATGGGCTGCTTATGCATGTATGATGAGAAGGCCAAGCCGCACAGGGATCAGTGCAGTCATATATTCAAACTGCACCAACGTGGATGCACATAAAACACCCCTGTTTTTATTACGGTGCTGTCCTCGGTGCTCACAAATGAGAACCACAGATGCAGAAATAACCGAGCGGAAACCGTGAGGAGTAACAGCAGCTTTAGCAGGAACAGATATGCAAAAAGGTTTTGTTTTAAAGATACCCTGTAAAAATCACGTCCATTTTTTATAGGGGCTAATAATGTTGGATGTGGTTCCATTAGCAGTGTTTAAGCATGCTAATCAGGCCATTCATTCATCCCATTAAGCATGGCTATCTCTATAATTTAACAGAATTTGAACAGTTTTACCAGCTTAGCGGAAGATGAATGGATGTGCTTTGTTCCTGCAGCACGCTGTAACTCACAGGACGGTGACACAGAAAGACCTGGTGTGCTTTAACCCCACAGTTTAAGAGGCTGGTCGACGTAGATCCGGTGCAAATCTGTTTCAGGTGGAGCCTGAGACCACAGACGCCTCATGTATAAACCTGGGTTACCTGCTGCAGCTTGGGTTAAGATGGCCGAGGAAACACGTGAATTGATGGTTTTTGTGCCAGATTACATAATTCAGTTTTATCATACTGCTTCATCAAGACTTCAGCAGTTAAACCCTGTTCATCACAAAGGCCAAATTTCATACTCATCATCGTTCTTTTCATCACATGGTTGGATTTTTTTTAAGTAGTTCTTGTTTTTGTTTGTTTTTTGTGCAGTTGTGTTGCTCTGCGTGTTCTTGTGAGTGTTGTTGTTTTCATGCCGCTCTTGCAAAAAGAGATCTTAATCTCAGTGAGACTGCCAGATAAATTAAAGATTAAAAGAAAAAAAAAAATCATGGATGTTGACGGCAGAGAGCGCAGCGATTAATGAAAAAAGTTCATTCTTGTGCTGAAGGTCCACAAAGGTTTTTTTTCCCCACAGATTTGTCCACAGGAAGTTTGCAAACCTGATGAGTAGAGAGAGAGAGAATGCTCAATATGTTGTTTTAGTGCCATATTTCTTGGAATTTAATGTGTGTAAGCACAGGATGGATAAATGCATTATTTAAGGTTTATTATTATTATTATGTTTATTATGAAGGATTATACATGTACTGTATGTACACATGAGCACGACTTGAGATGAACATTGAGAGGTTCAAAAATGTTAACTTGTTAATTAAAGCGCTCAGTATGCTTGTCCAGTAACACACAACAGCGACAAAACACACACTACACAATTAAATCTTAAGAATAGTATAACACAGGCTATGACTTCATTTTCCTTTCCTGTCAAATACCGATTAAATTTATTAGTCTGTGGCTGTTTTTTCCCCCCCTGCTTTTCCTCCTCGCTTCAACTTTGGCTGGGCATTAAACCCAGTGGCCTCCCGTAAACAGCGCCTGTGTATATAAACATTAAAAGGATCAAGTTTCTATGATTTCTGGAGGAACTGTGATTGATTTATAATTCTGTCTTTGATTTAATCTACGTTGTAAAGGATGACGATTTGCTTCTATACTTAACTGTTGATCATTTTCTTGATTAATCGAGTAGTGGTTTGGTCGGTTAAATGTCAGAAAATGGTGCAAAATGTGGATGATGAGGCCAGGATGACGTCCTCGAATGTCTGATTTTGCCCACAACCCAAAGATATTCAGTTTTCTGTCATAAAGGAGTAAAGAAACCAGAGAATATTTACATTTTAGAAGCTAGAATCAGAGAGTTTTGAGTTTTTTTTTGGTTAAACATGACTCAAATTGATTATTAAAAGTGTTGACAACTAATTGATCAATCAATTAATGAATTAGACTATTGACAGACTGCAAATGAACTTCTATTGAATCTAGAGACATTTTATTTTTTTAAGAGATGAATTGTATGAATCCTCAACATATTATATTACTGTAATAATGTAAATGGCTCTGGAAGGTAACGATGCTCCTAAGATGACGGCTCCATAAGACCAGCTTTGGTTGTCATATCTGAAGTCACATCACACAAACACATGTTAAAAAATTGATTCCCCCCTGAATACAACTACTCACATTTAATGGAGCATTAATGCCTAATTGCGGGCGGTGTTTATCTCTGAGAATGGAGCCACAGATCAACTGAAGCATGCGTCACCCCGTCGTAACCCCCTGCGAGCCCGGCTTTCAAAAGGTAACCGCATACCCGCCTCTGCAATTTGAGCTGTGCTCAGTTTCTCTGTTAAATTGGGAGCGAGGAAACAGACGACACTGCAGCGTGGAGCAGTCAGAGTTCATTCTTCAAGATGTCATTAAAAGTGAAAAAATAATCCTGACAAATGTGTTTATAGATGCTTGAATAGAATCATTCATGTGTCATCTTTATAATATTATTGCAATATCAATATCAAGGTATTTGGTCATTTACTCATTTATCACCTTACTCCTTGGAGTACACAACCTACATGATCAATAATTATCGATATCAACCAACATGATACTTCACTATCATGATTAATGGTATTCTTTGTATATGCTGTATATTAACAAACTTTTTTTTGCAAAAATCCCTCAAACATGGTCATCAAACGCTGACAAAAATATGGAACAAGGCATGAAGATGTATCTCAGTTTAACTGTCCAAAATCCAAAATGACATCTGAGGACTAACATATCACTGATATATCTCTGATAGGCTAATAACATGGTCAGGATCTATAATCAGCCAATCATAGCAGCTCCGTTGTAGAGTTAGTCAAAAATCAATTTAGCTTTAATATGATTCAATCCAGTCTCACTTCCAACTCATCAGATAGCATAGAAATGATGCTGCGGCTGAAACCGACGCACCAGGCTTTTCGGGTAAAATCATCCATGGTTGTA
Organism: Lutjanus campechanus; assembly: GCA_027495735.1. NCBI lineage: Eukaryota > Metazoa > Chordata > Actinopteri > Lutjaniformes > Lutjanidae > Lutjanus > Lutjanus campechanus. Next base: position 22,639 of record JAJHUR010096999.1, read on the forward strand.
TGAGACGCCCCAGGCTGCTGACGTGGTGTAAACCGGGAGAACGTCCCTGACTATGTAATGGACATACGTAATATCAATATAAAAAAGGGCAACTGTACTCCTTTACAGATACAGATAAAAAAAGATGTGTTTAGACATTACAGCTGTCAATTCATTATCATTATTTTTTTTGTCAAATAAATCAGTCAGTCCTCAAATAAATTGTGTAAAACAAAGGAAGGAACAGCAGGACAAACTAATAAACCTCCCAACGAATCTTAAAAACACTCAGATATGCAATTATTAATCGACTAATTGACTCAATTAATCGAATCAATTGTTTTGAGTCGTTTTTTTAATTTAAAAAAAGTCAAAATCCTCTTAAACTTCTTAAATATGAATATCGTTTGCTTTCTTTATTCTTCTCACACATTAGTGTGCTTCACATGTTTGGACCAATTTTTCAAGTGACAAGATTGTGACAGGATTAATTGATCGATTAATCGTTTCGAGTCCTTTTTAAATAAATTTTAAAAAAAGTCTAAATTCTCTGATTTCAGCTTCTTAAATGTGAACATTTTCTGGTTTGCTGAATATTTTTGAGACGTGGACAAAACGAGACATTTGAGGACGTCATCTTGGGCTTTGATCAACATTTTTTCACCTTTTTTATGGACCAAACAACTAATCGGTTAATTGAAAAAATAATCAACGGGTAAATCGATGATGAAAATAATCGTTAGCTGCAACCGTAAAAATCCTTAATTGAGCTCAACAGTTAAACCATATTTTATATCGAGTTAATCCAAAAGTAACGGAAAGTAATCAAGTTATATAACTTTAATGTTCTGATGCTTTGATTACTTCACAGACTAAGTAAACCTCCCAACCCTGCACATGGCTTTTGTAGTCATGGTAACCCCAAACATGGTTTTATCTTAAATCTTAAGTATTTTTTTTGGCCTAAATCTAACCAAACTATGACCCTTTCACAGCATTAATCACAGGTTAAAAATGGCTTTCGGGCCGAATCAGATACAGCAGCTAAAGGGAAACTTCTGCCTCAGTATCAGACGCCACAGGGGCGGTGACATTTCGTCAGTAGAACACATTGTAAGAGCTCCTCGTCCTACAGAAAACTCTTTTTTTCTGAAGACTTCCTGCCTGATAACTGGATTTGTAGGTAATGAATGAAAATCCCCCGGTGGCCTCACGGACCGATTTTTCACCTCGCCTTTAACTGCTGACAGACACTGTTCCCGAATCCTCCACGAGCCTCTCCATCACCGCCTCATCTCTCACATCATCGTCTCACCCTCCATCAAACTGTAATCCTCCATCAAAACACACACTCTGTTTGACAATAGAACGACACACACACTCGTCTTTAGATGACAATATGTCGTTTATTTTCTATATTTTAAAGGTTTATTATTTACAAACAAAATAAACAAAACAAAAAAAAAATCAAAAAGATTTTTTGACAAACACTGTTTGTCTGCATATTGTTGTAAGAAAGTTTACATTTATCTTTCTTTCGTCTGTATCAAGTAACCAACTGATAGTTCATTTTTTGTCTAAGCCTTGGATTACAGAAATGAGCTTTGAACAATGACCATGTGAGTGGGGGTTAAAGAGGACCGAGCAGCGCCTCTCCTCCACTTCGCACACATCATCAGTAAACATATGAAACCTGTGGTCATCGAAAAACAACCAAATCAAAAACATTTGGTTCGTCCTCTCTGGGCATTATATTCTCAGTTCTTTTTGCATCTCTTGTATTTTTTTTTTCCTCAAACCAACATAAACAACGAACAAAAAAAACAAAAACAAAAAAAAGAAATATACAAATATATGTGCTGGTTTGTTGAGTCTCTATACTGCTAATATGTAAGCTCATTAGTTTGTGTTGTACATCACCATTAATGCCCATTCCAGTATGTTTTTGTTGTGATTGGTATAGTGAAAAAAGCACATAGTTGGGAAGCTCTCCCTCCAAAGGCAAGTATCAAAAACAGCACAAACTAACAGTGCTGCTATCCATCTTGACTGTGTACTAGTTCCTATACACTATGGCATATTCACGATTAAGCGCTCTCCGTTGTAAATAGAACATCTCCCCCCCTCACTCTCTCTCTCATTTAGAACCTCGTACAGGATCAGGGCAGCACAAATTCTCGGGGATATCGCTCCCTTTCTATCTCATTCAACGTCTAAACCTAGCTGATAGAATCTGTACCTTTCTTTTTTTTATATTATTATTAATTATTAGTAATTCAGAAAGTGCAATTCAAAACAAAGACAATGACTTAGAATGTTTTGCTTTGGCCAGTTTCCTTCCACACATCAATATATTCAACCTCAAACATCAGTGGCTAGCTACAAAGAAAAAGGTATAAAGGTGCTCCAAATTTGTACAATGTCTCGTTGATGAGCGTGATATTACTGCTAAAGATTGCACATTTTATTTTATTTTATTTTTTTAAACTGTACACGACCTCATTAAATATTCTCTATTATAGCTCGACCGACGATGTTAGAAAAAAACCTGCCTCTAGAAGTTCACATTGTAAGTACCAATTGGAGACATTTGGCCATCATCATTGCTTCATTACTCCTTTCCTGTCTAAAAACACTGAGACACAGAACACATAGAGTATAGTAAGAATGAATGCGCAGGTTGTGTGCAGAAGAAGTTCCCCCTCCCGCCCCGTCCCGTCCCTCCCCCTCCCGCGTACACACCGAGCTCACACTCATAACAAAGGATGGAACATGGCTATAGTTTAGGCACAAATACTTAAGAAATGTCCATGTGAAAAGTCAATGCTTCTGTTTCACACACAGATAAAACGTCTAGGCAGAAGACAGACAATGAACAAAACATAATCTAACATTACATTTAAACGTCAACATTTTTGAGATAGTATCTTTTTAAGTATTTGTGACAGTGCATGCTTTCATGACATTGGTGGGTTGACTGTATTGGTACACTATCGACACAATCTGTAGCGAAGACTTGTAATCTTTTTTAAAAACGGGTTATCTCAAAAAGGGGCTTAGACACTTTGAACTGATGGGACGTTCGGGTTGCCGTGAAAACTGTGACTCCGGGTAGAAACTCTGGAGAGCATGTTGTCCGTTTGACTCCAGGAGGAAGGCCTTGTGCGCAAAACTTCGATGGCCTGTTGGCTTATTTGAGCTGAGTCATCAAACACTTTGGTTACGGTAAGATTAAAATATTCAAAATAGCTCTTTATCCTTTTTGACAGAGTCACAATATTCTGGCGCCGGACCTTGCGTCCCTGCCTCAACGTCAGTCCAGGTCAGTTTAGAGAACCTAAGCCCACATAATGGATTTACACGAGACAGAAACCTTAATGCAAACCAGCGTTTCTTTTTCTGACTTGCAGCGGCACAAAAGCACCAGTGACGGTGTCCCCCCCCACACACTTGAGTGACTGGATACCTGACGTCTTTAACCCATAACGTGTGTGTGTGTAGAAAATGTCGTGCCGCGCTCTTCAACTACAGTCGTTGTGATATGACAGCGTACAGTACAGTTACACTCAAGAAGCAGATGAGCAAGCATGGAATTAAAATTTTAAGTTTAAAAAATGCAGTGAATTAAAAAAAAGACTAATTTCGGTCCTCAAAATATTCACCCTTCTTAAGTCCCGCCCCTTTTTGCCATGCGCTCCAATAACAGTTGAGGACTCCGGTACTTAGTTATGCTATGTGCTAGGCTATGGCTAGGCTATCTTGAAAAGAAAACCAAATTTTGAAGATGGTTAAAATATGTTGCTGGTGGACCTGTAAAAGCTACACAGGCTATATAAAGTTACATCTTAATTGTTAGCAAAACACTAGCTAACTGTTGATGTAGATTATCTCGCTCATTTCCAAGTGTTTTGCTAACATTAGCTATCAAAGGCAACTAGCTAGCTAAAGCCTGATGTAGATTAGCTAGCTAGAGGGGAAGTGCTTTTCTTACATTAGCGATTAGATGTTACAAGGGTGAGAAATCAATTTTTTAAAATGTGAACATGTACCAGCCACAAACAGATAAATATTAAATATTACCAGCCACTCAACAGTAAATTATTATTTTGTGTCTACCAGCCACTTTCCTAATTTACCAGCGTTTGGCTGGTGCTAATATCCCACCCTTAATGTAAGTAGCTTACAATTGGTGTAGTTTAGCTAGCTAGTTGGCAGGCATTTTGCTAACATTAACTATCAAAAGTAACCAGCTAGCTAATGATTGATGTAGATTAGCAAGACAGTTAGCAAACATTTTTCTAACATTACTGTCAGATGTCAGGGTTAGAAATTAACTTTTTAAAATATGAGGCTCTACCAGTCACTAACAGACAAAATGATCAGTTTCACCAGCCACTTTATAGTAAATTGCTAGTTTGTGTCTGAAATGTACATTCATATTTTACCAGCATTTGGCTGGTGACTGGTGCTAATTTCCCACCGTGGATGTAATAAGCTAACAAGTGATGTAGACTAGTCAGCTAATTAGTTAGTGTTTTGCTAACATCAGCTATCAGTTGTACCTAGCTAATGACTGATGTAGATTAATTAGGTAGTTAGCTAGTGTTTTGCTAATATTAGCTAACTTAGGATGTGACTATATGTTACTTTTACAGGTGCCCCAGCAACATCTTTTAACCATCTTCAAAAAATTTTCGTTTCAGCACAGACGAACTTAGCAGATAACAGATCTACGTAAGAAAAGCAGGACTGGAGAAAGTTTACTGACGTTCTGCTGGGTACCAAACGTGCTCAACTGTTTTTGGAGCATAGTGCAAAAAAGGGGGCGGGGCTAAAAAAATGGGTCAAATCATATAATAATTACTTTGACTGTAAAATAAACCAAAGAATCACTCTTAAAATGATCCTCAGCCGTCTTCTGGGAAATGAGGTGATAGAAAAGACATTTACTCTCAATATGACTGTGAAATCAAGTTGCGTATTGTAGGTAAATATTGTATATGTTCACTTGATGTGAAATCAAAAACTATTACTAGTAGGAGTAGTATACAGAGAGAGAGATAGGGATTCTTAAATGTCCTCCGATCAGGCATTTCTCAGCATCAAGTACTGCTAGCTATTGCATTAAGGTTTGTTTATCTCTTATGAAACATATGTATTTTGTCACTTAACCTTTTTCGCATATAGATGATATCCAGGTTCCTGATAGAAGTAAGACATTGTTATGATAGAGAATGCACCACACAGTATCTGTAAATACTAGCTCTACAAAACTATTTACAGCACACATATAGGTAATCTTTATGTCACAGTCTATTGCATAATGGTGATAATCTTTAGTTTATAAATATTATAAATATACACAGAATTTTTAAGCAACATTACATAACATCTCAGCCATCTGAAATTAGAAATAGAAAACAATAGCATCCATCCATATCTTTCTCCACACGCCATTCTCCTCGAAAAAACAAACAAATAAAGCAGCATTTCTATTATCTATTCCCTTTGGACCCATAACACTGTCATGGTTTGTGTGCGAGCCGCTGTGGGGATATAGTGGCTCAGCAGACTGTATTTGTGTTGCTGAGAGCAACATTAACACTTAGTTACAGTATCTGTGTTGATTTCTGGAATGAGGGTTCAGGAAATTCAGTGTGAGAGATTCATTCGTATGAGTGTGTGCTTTTTGAGATTATTTGTCAGAGTTGCTTGCATTCATTATTCCACAGTGGTGCCTAAAGCTGCTTAATAGGAGAAGATAATTTGTCTCTTCCTCAATGGTAAAAAAAACCAAACAAAAACAAAGAAATAAATAAAAAGAAATCAGAATCCACAATGCATTCCAGTTTTTAAAAAAAATCAGAAAGCAAAAAGAAAAATAAAATTAAAAAAAACTTCATACATTTGATATAATTCTTTATATTTCTCAGAAAGGAAGACTCATGTTTATACTACAGCTTTTAAATTGCCATTGCCAAATATTCTAGTTGGATTTTACACACGCGGTCACATGCACACACACTCTCACACACACTCTCACACACACCCATACATACAGCAGTATATATACACACATATATAAGTATATCTATACGTAGATATAAATATAGATATATTTATATATAACGTAAAAGAAAAGAGAGATGTATCTGTTTAATATACATTCTTAAGTTTAGGGAGACAATGTGTCTAAAATATAATACAAGGGCTTGTATGTACAGGATTTCTATGAGGTTATTTTAGAAGAAAATCGGAGAGAAACAAAAATGCTGAAGTCCCTCACTTTTATCTCTTTTGTTGTATCTCCATTTTTAAAAATGAGTTGAAACATATTTAAGTTTAAAAAATGAAAAGGGAAAAATGGGATCATAAATTTGATGCAAATCGCATTTTGTCTTGCTCAGTCTCTGTACTGCTCAGGACAGAATCTCTCCTAGATCCGGGGGATTCCCTGTGCTGGGTCGAGGACGATGACGACGCCGCCGCCACTGCCGCCGCCGCCGCAGCTGCCGCCGCGGCCGAGCGCACCGGGGGCAACGCTCCCGACGACATCTGGCGGAATAGGTTGACCCGCTGGGGCACTGTGGTGCGGATGCCGCTCTGCAGACTCATCCCCTGGATCGCCGCCGCCGTCGGCGGCACGATGGAGGCCAGAGAGTCTCCTGAGGCCGGGTGTGCTCGGGGCCCCAGAGATGTGTCATGTGGCAGTGATGGTTGGGAGGCTGATAAGTGTCTAACATCTCGACTCAAGCTGCCCGACTGCAGAGCCTGTGTGCTCTTGTTGATGTCTCCCCGCTGAGGTGAGGGGACCTGCTGCTGCTGCTGAGGCGACGGCTGCTGCTGCGGCTGCGTTGCAGAAGCTGCAGCTGCGGTCGACACAACAGGCTGCTGGGCGAGCTGCTGCTGCGGGGGTAGAGACGGTTGGGCGATGGGCTGCTGGATGAGCGACAGCTGGGAGGCCGTGCGCGAGCCGTATTGGAAGCTCCGGCCAGCCAGAGGGGTCTGCACGGGCGGGCTACACATGGCAGCCGTGAAGGAGCAGGGCGACATGATCGATCCCTGCTGCTGGAGCGGGGTCTGTGGGTTGGTTAAGGAAGAATTCAGGTTGCCGTGGGACAGACTGGGAGCGGGGTAGACCCCCTGCGCTGCAGCAGCAGCGGCGGCGGCGGCCGGCAGCATGCGGGCAGCAGAAGCATTGGCAATAGCTGAAGCACTGTAGGTCATGGGGACGGAGGACTGCTGGAGCGTGCCGAAGGCGGTGGGGAATGGCGGCTGGGCCGGTGAGTTAATGATGGAGTTTCCTGACATTGGAGTTGAGTTCATCCCGGTGACTGACTGCTTGCGGTCCACCATCATCACCATCTCCCTGTCCTGACGGATAATCTGCTTCAATATCTCGTTCTCCTGCGTGTTGAAAACGCCGGCGTTCAGATCCTTCTGGAACTTCTGCAGCAGCAAGGAGTTCTTCTTCCCTGTTGGGGTGCAGTCAGGAGAGGTGAGCACATAAAGCCATGGCAAAGTTTGGTAGCCCTAAACCACAGGAACAGGGCAGGATTCAGGACAGTCATGAGAAAGATGCAGCTTGTATGTTTTAGTCGGAAGACTTAAAGGGGTAGTTTGGATTATTTGAAGTGGTGTTGTAGGAGGTACCGACTGATAGCCAGCGTATCAGCTACAGTAGATGGTGGTTGATACACCTCCAGTTTGGAAAAGTACCAAGACTGAAGCTAAGCGTCAGCAACAAAAAGGTATTTTTGCTGCTTTAAAAAGGTCCACCAAAGAAAAATTAACCAAACTCCACTGGCAAAAACAGTAATTTTACCAATACACAGACGTTGCTGTTCAACTGTTGCCTCTATCCGTTAGTTTGTTTGTGTTATTAGGTGGCTTCAGTTAATCAGAACTGTCCTTTTAAAACACCAAAGTCACACAATAACACAAACAAACTAACAAATCAATGCAGCAGTAGACCAACAACTCCTGTCTTCTGTGAGGTAAAATGAGTGTTTTTGCCTATGGAGTTTGGTTGGTTTGGAGAAAGTGATATTTGGCTCATATAAAAGTGGTTTGCCATAAAAAAAAAGCTGTCTGATGGCAAAGTTAAGTGGTGAAAATGTTCTAAAGTCGACCTTGTTTAAGTGGCAGTACACTGCTTAGCTTCTATGCTACTGCTTCTCCAAGCTGGGGGTGCTCCAACCACCGTCTACTGCAAATTAAACACTGACTATCAACAAGTACCTCATGCAATCCCACTTCAAATAATCCAAACTATCCCTTTAAGCACATTTGGATTATTTTGTACCAATTAAGAAGCCTGTTCATCTTCTTCATTCCACTAAATTCACTGAATTTAACTCTTCCACTCTTACGAGCTGCATCTTTTCACGTCCGCTAAAGGTCTGTCATATTGAATATAAAGTTTGAAGGACACTGAATGGTAATGACTATGGGAAATACACGGTTTGAGCGGAGTGAAGGACACATAAGGAGACAAAGATTACTGAAAGTGTGACGTGAGAGCGTAGACTGTGAATGTGCTGATGTTGGACAATGAAACACAGAAGAATACTGATGAGTTGTACCCACACGTCACGCTACTGGACTGTTTTTTTTGTTTTGTTTTGTATTTTTTTTCAGGAAAAGACAAAAAGTCTATGCAAACTCTAAGAATACATTTAAAGCCACGTTCTATTTAAATCACAATGACAACTGTGCTAAAACACATCACAAGGACACTTAGAATAACCCCTTTTTTTTAATTTAATGGACATAAAAACAAGCACAAAGATCTGTTCCTAACACACTACCTCACAGGGTACAGACTGTAATATATAATTATACAATAAACACCTTTTTGGAGAACTAAACTTTACTCATTTTACCACAGAATGCTCTGTTATGTGTTTTTTTTAATTATTACATTTGTATTTTCTTAAATTTTAAATGTTTTAAATGTTTAAAATATGAAGTTTGCCTGCAAACTTCAATATCAATGCATTTTTTTCCTTAACACAGTAAACAATTTGGTTTTAAAGTGTTATTTTTATGCACTATAAAGGGCATTTTGAGCCCACAGGCCTGAAAATTGTTCCCAGCCTGTCACAAGTCATGGACCGTGATAATAAAAAGCTTGACAGATGGCTTCTTTTAAACACCAGCCACTTTGGGAGTTTTTTGGGAGCAAAAACCGTGGTAAAATGCTAAGTGGTACTAAAGCATGAAAGACGTCTCGAAACCGGCCTTTTTGTCGAAAGAACTGCCACATTTGACAGTGATATGGCAAAGATCTATTTAACATCTTTACTTGGAGTGCCTGCATCCAGATTTATTTAGAGGATGCGTTTCCTGTTATTACTCTCGACCTTGTGCGTGGACACGCTGTGAAGCGTTATAAAGAAGACGGAGCTGACTTTTAGAGCGCCGAAGGCTTTAGCCACAGTCAATCAATCATTAAGCCCCGTCCTTGAGGGCAGAAGATTTCTGCTCCGAGTTTACACTCGAGCAGCAGCGCTGGCTGGACGGCTTCCTCTCATCTCAAGGCTGCCAACAAGCCGTGCATTCAGCTATGAGACAGGACTCGGAGAACAAGAAAATGGATTGACGTTGTGTTGTGCAGCCGTTTCTCAGAATCGAGTCCTCCGTTTGACGTTGTTCATTTAGTCACTACAGGGGGTCAGGTAGTTAAAGGGCTAAAACTAGCACCACATACAGTGTCAGACTACTGTTGACTTACAAGAATGCTGTCATTGCGTTTTTAAAGGTGACAGGGTTAAACTCTGCAGATTGGAAGGACAACACATATTCATTATTTCTCCAATAGAACCTGCGAGGATCTGAGTGTTTGCTGGTAGGATGTCAGGGCAACAGGCATGAATCAGAGTGTGACATTTCATCAGTTTTAAAGGGGAGATTTATGATGTATTACAGTACTGTACAGTGTGCCCTCTGTCTTATCTGCTGCTGTTCCTGCTGCCCGTTTACATTCTTCTGTCCTCTTCTTATGTCCCTCTTCCTCTAATCTCTCCTTTTTGACATTTTATTCTCTTTATTGGGTGTGCAAAAGATACCATGAAGAAGTTACCATGTCGACAAAGGTCACCTGACTTTGGATCTGCTCTCCACAGGAGCTAAAGGGAAGGACTGGCATATCACCTGCATGCATACTGCACTCAATCTGAAACTGTAAGGCTTTGTTATCTGCACGCAGATTGAAGGTTAGATTTGTGCTCTTGTATAGAAACACTGGTCTGTTCTGTTTAATCCCTACAAAGAGACCTCATAATGGAGAAAGAGGAAAATAGACACTTTAAAGTTACACTGTATGTTGTATATCTTATTTAAAATGTTAATAAACTGCGTTTTTCCTCAATGAAAACCAGTTGTCATTTTTCAACATGTCTGCAAATTGCAGTTTATCTGATCTTTAAATTGACTTTGAAACATTTTCAGAAGATTGTAAAAAGTATTATCTCCTCAAAACAAAATGAAAACAAATAAAAACATAAACAAAATGCAAACACCACTCATGGGTAAAGAAAGATTTCTTTTTTTCCCTTTTTTTTTTTACATAGAAAAATTGTAAAATTTAAATAAAAATTAATCAGATATGGGTTGAATCACCATCTGAAAATAATACAACTGCAATACTGTGTTAATAATTTGTCTTTCCTGAACAAGATTAGATTAGTTATTATAATTATATCTGCTATATACAAACTTAAGATATCAACAGGATTTAAAATGATAATAATAGTAATAAGAAGAATACAGTAATTAACCCATATCTGAAATCTTAAACATAATTGTTGTGAAACAGTCTGAAAGCCGACTAACA
>JAJHUR010096999.1:33474-47433 GCA_027495735.1 Lutjanus campechanus
GTGTTGTGCAGCCGTTTCTCAGAATCGAGTCCTCCGTTTGACGTTGTTCATTTAGTCACTACAGGGGGTCAGGTAGTTAAAGGGCTAAAACTAGCACCACATACAGTGTCAGACTACTGTTGACTTACAAGAATGCTGTCATTGCGTTTTTAAAGGTGACAGGGTTAAACTCTGCAGATTGGAAGGACAACACATATTCATTATTTCTCCAATAGAACCTGCGAGGATCTGAGTGTTTGCTGGTAGGATGTCAGGGCAACAGGCATGAATCAGCGTGTGACATTTCATCAGTTTTAAAGGGGAGATTTATGATGTATTACAGTACTGTACAGTGTGCCCTCTGTCTTATCTGCTGCTGTTCCTGCTGCCCGTTTACATTCTTCTGTCCTCTTCTTATGTCCCTCTTCCTCTAATCTCTCCTTTTTGACATTTTATTCTCTTTATTGGGTGTGCAAAAGATAGACAGACATTTATCAAAGCATTAAGTCTATATCTACACTTTTTTTTTTTTAAGCAAAAGATGTCACTTCACATCTCCTCCTAAAAAGCTGGGTTTTTTTTCTATGCTACACCATGACCGTCAGAGAAAATTATCTGTACTGGCTGTGAAAGTCTGTTGTGCATTAGTCGAAAAGGTATATGCACACTGTAAAAAATCCACTTTAAGGCAACGATCGTGTATTTACTGTGCAGCAGCCCAAACAAAGCTGAACAGGAGGTGTGTTTAAGTGCTGCATAACCTACCTGTAACATCACTGTAAATGTCAGAGTTCGTCTGTGAAATCTATACACACAGTTACAACACAGCCCATTCTCCTCAATCTGCGTACAAATAACATGACTTTAGCCTTTTGTGTGCAGGTGATGCGCCAGTCCTTCCCTTTTTTAAAAAAACTGTCAGGTGATGTAGTTGGTATGAAGACAGAGAAATACTTTAGAATAGACTTGAGAATACTTTACTATGATCTGAACCCCGGATGCTGCACAACGGCGGCTCACTGCTCCTCATACTAAGATGGATGAAATGCAGTCTAGATCTCACTGTATGTTGCGCTTTATCATGTTTAACTCTATAATCGTATGTGACAATAAAGTTTAACTTTACTGTTACATTTTCATAAATCAAACCCAGTAGTTCTGTTGTTCCCTCAGCCTCCCCAAACTTTGATTATTTCATGTTTTTTTGGTTACCATGTCGACAAAGGTCACCTGACTGTGGATCTGCTCTCCACAGGAGCTAAAGGGAAGGACTGGCATATCACCTGCATGCATACTGCACTCAATCTGAAACTGTAAGGCTTTGTTATCTGCACGCAGATTGAAGGTTAGATTTGTGCTCTTGTATAGAAACACTGGTCTGTTCTGTTTAATCCCTACAAAGAGACCTCATAATGGAGAAAGAGGAAAATAGACACTTTAAAGTTATACTGTATGTTGTATATCTTATTTAAAATGTTAATAAACTGCGTTTTTCCTCAATGAAAACCAGTTGTCATTTTTCAACATGTCTGCAAATTGCAGTTTATCTGATCTTTAAATTGACTTTGAAACATTTTCAGAAGATTGTAAAAAATATTATCTCCTCAAAACAAAATGAAAACAAATAAAAACATAAACAAAATGCAAACACCACTCATGGGTAAAGAAAGATTTCTTTTTTTTCCTTTTTTTTACATAGAAAAATTGTAAAATTTAAATAAAAATTAATCAGATATGGGTTGAATCACCATCTGAAAATAATACAACTGCAATACTGTGTTAATAATTTGTCTTTCCTGAACAAGATTAGATTAGTTATTATAATTATATCTGTTATATACAAACTTAAGATATCAACAGGATTTAAAATAATAACAATAGTAATAAGAAGAATACAGTAATTAACCCATATCTGAAATCTTAAACATAATTGTTGTGAAACAGTCTGAAAGCCGACTAACACACCAAACATATAAAGAAACATATAAAAAACAAGCAAAACACAAAACACAAACATCATAATGTTAACAAACATCATAGAAATAATGAAGGCTGTATTTGTTTTTTGTTTTTGTTTTTTAAAAGTAATAAAATACACAAAATCTGAGATGCATTCAAGGCTTAACAGAGAAATTACACATTGCATTTTGATAAATAATTTCACCAATAATCTGCAATAAAGTGTCACTGCAGGAATGTATTTACTTCACTTTCATCTTGTTGAATATTATTTATTACATCATTATTAAAAAAAACTTATAACACTTTCTGTGAAGGTCATGTTTATAGTGCACTATAAGCATGTTCATAAGACATTTTATGAGGCTCTATAAAAGTATTTATATGTTTATAATCATTCATGACGACTTATAATAAGATTGATTAAATATTACAAGTAGAGGACATGATGTATATTAAGTTCAGCATTCATAATGCTTTATACCTCAATGTCAAAATGGCAACAGTGTTTAAAGCAGAATCACAGCACATTATAACTACCATGACTTTAGCCAGTTATAAAGTCTCATAGAGAACTGCTCTAATTTACTGTAACAGATTATAATTCCTTCTGTACTGGAATAATGTCTTATAAACATCATATAATTGCTAATAACTTTATACAGTGTTGTCACTTTACTTAAATCTCACAAAGTCATGCTATAGCATATTATTAATAATTATTAGAAATTATTTCATTTCAGAATTATTCTTTCAAACACTGTTGTGAGTTATAAAGCATTATGAATGCCTAATATATTATGTCCACCATTTGTACTTAGTAAACCTTGTTATAAGTTGTAACATCTAAATCATCAGGCTTCATAAAACTATTTATATAACAACTTATAACAAGGCTTATGCAGTATTATAAGTCCAACATTCATGATGGTTTATAGCTCCATTCCAAGTGACAACAGTGTTTGAAAGAAGAAGAATTTTGAAATGCAGTAATGTCCTATAATCATTAATAATAGACTATAGCATGACTTTGTGAGCTTTAAGTAACGTGACAGCACTGCATAAAGTTATTAGCAATTATATGGTGTTCATAAGACATTATTCCAGTTCAGAAACTTAGAATTTAGAATCTGTTATGATATGTTAGACCAGTTCTTTGTGTCTTTATAACTGGCTAAAGTTATAGAAGTTATAATGTGCTGTGTAGTCCAGGGCTCTGATTCTTCTTTCAAACTGTTGTCACTTTGACATAGAGTTATAAAGCATTATGAATGAAGAACTTACAACACATTATGTCCACCACTTATAATATTAGAAACCTTGTTGCAAGTTGTCATGCATGATTTTAAACATTTATAAATAGCTTTAGAAAACCTTATAAACACATTATAACATCTTTTGAATGTGCTTATAATGCATCATAGGCATGATCTTCACAGAATGTGCTACCAAACTTCTTTTAGAGAGGAAAACTGGTGTAAATGTGTGTGAGAAAATGATTCTTAATGGATTAAATAAACTTTCGCCCTCCACATGTGGTCAATATGACATAACATTAGCTCTGTGTCTAAAAATGAGATTAACTTTCTTTTGATTAGTGTCATTAAAGTCTTTTTTTAAATATAGTTTCTCAAATTATTTACACAAAAGACAGAATTCATAGTTATATAAATCAGACAATCAGAAACAAACTTTTTTTTCCTTCTATTGGTGAAAACATGAATAAATAATGAAATGGGATTTCTGCATGTAACAAAAAGTGTTTGTGGCATTGCATTAGTAAAACTTTTACTAATCTGCAGACATGGTTTCATTTGTGAATGCACTTTGAACAAAGGATTCAAAGATTAAATAAAAAAAAATGTCACACCAATAGAGCTGAGCATGTGTCCATAATCCAGTTGATTATTCTGTTTCAAAATAAACATGGCATGTGACATTGAATGAAATATCCTCGTTGTTTCTTTGATTGTCTTTGTCTTTTTTTGACATTTTGAATGTGTCCATCAAAACATCTGCAGGACTGGTGTGGGTGACTTGACTTACAGTATGTGTCACTGATGCAGGAATTAAACAGTTAATGTAACCTTGCAGCAAGAGGTCAAACTCTTGGAGGATGAATTTGAGACCGGATCCATTTAGCAAGCCTCTATAGGTCAATTTGTCCCTGTTCGAATATTGGAATTGGAATAAAGTGTTTACCTGATGCCTACTCGTCGGCCAGGACACTCTTGAAAACGAGATGTGCTCGTCTCAAGACGGACTCCTGGTCAAATAATTTTTAGATAGATAAAAGATAATATGTCAAATGTGCAACACGTTATTGGTTTCAAAGCATGGTTACTTTTTTCTTTCCTTTTTTTTTTAGAGCAAGACAAGCATGTAACCAAATGCAGTTCATATATAGAAACGATACAACCAGCACGGATCATGACAAAGTTTCTTCCCTCGTATGAGACAAAACCCCCTTCATGGTTAGTCTGAAAGGATGGATCGAATCACTCTGAGGAAGAGTCAGTCAGAGTGGGCACCTTTCTTTTTTTTTTTCCTCTAACATTTAGTGAAAAGCTGGTAGCTCTCATAAAAAGGGCAAATGTAGATTTGGACTGTTGAGGCCAAAGGGCATACAGACAGTATGTTGTGAAGGGCACAAATCCATACACTTCACTACAGGGCAAATAAGGTTTTTATCTTTTTGAAAATTTTATTGTATACGAGTCCAAAAAAATGCAACCTTGTCTCCTGTTAATTACGCTCACATGCAACTACTTCACAGTTTGTTATCATTGTTCACCTCCAGTGCAAGAAGTAGTGTCACATCTGTGCAGCACAGGGACAAGTGTTGGTGTTGACTGTCCAGATGGATGGAAGTACAAAGATATAGTCTGTGTCCCATATTTAACTATAAATCAGTGTTGTTATACCAAGTAGACTTACTCGAACCATAATGTAATGATGCTTCAGCTGCCATGAGTAGATATTGTAGAAGTAAACAATGATTGTAAACCTCTAAGATGAGAAGGATTTCAAAGGAAATTCTTACAGATTTGTTTAGTACTAATGGTTTGCAGGGTCTGGTTCTGGGTCGGGTACCATCGGGTACCCACCAGGTTAGCTGCAAAAAAGTTGTGTAACTATATGTTCACGGATCGCTGAGGAAACACAGTGACAGCTGCAGGAGAATAGGTGTTGCGGATACTTTCCCAGGAACATGAGTGATTGACCTTGTATGTTTAATCATGGGTCGGGTCATAATACTGTTTTCACACCAACATTAGCACATATATGCAGGTTTTTTAAACACTGGAAAATCTGCTAAAAATAGAGAATTGACCCTTTACCCAAAGACCAGTTTGCCTCTTTTTTAAAGTCTCCATGTGCTCTCAGTACTTTTGTCACTTCTAACTGAATCTCCGTGGTTTGAGATTGTTGCTCTCCTGCGTCGCTGTTTGTACTTTCAGGTATTATCCTTATGTTTGCTTTCAGCTGCATAGAAGTCGTGCTCGGTTACTGCTGAACCCAACATTTCCTGATCGTTACTGCTTCATATTCATGCACCGCCATTTTCCTCGACTAAAGATGAGCATGTCACTTAAACAGTGGGTGCAAACTGACGAGCCGAGTCAAACCAAGCGAGCACACGTGTATGGATGGAAAAAGAGCTGCAGTAGTTACAGATGGAGGCGACAAACATTCATTGCCTCTGCCAGAAAAGGTGAAGGCGAAAAAAAAGCTGAAAATATAGCACGTCGACCTGTCATGTGTCCGTCACTGCTGGTTGGAGCTGGAGCCAATAAGTATCGTGTTTACTGCAGAGTCATTTGACCTGCGAATGACAGCTGATTGTACCCTTTCCCATCGAAGACGAGAGACAGATGTTAGTGGGGTTTTTTGTCCAGTCTAAAAAGAGCTTTACATTAGCAGGTCTGGGTTTGGTGTGAACATTTTGCAGATATAAATGATATAATCCAGGCACCATTATGCCACCTCCAGCCCGTCTAAAAAAAGTTGTATCTGAACGTAATTCTGAGGAGAAAAGGTTGCCTCAACAGTGACACACTTCTGTTGTTGGAGTCTGATCGACTCTGAGTGGTCTTGTTCCAAATCTGATGTTCGTTGCTTGTTACTGACTTGCCTGACACTACAGTATTTCAATGATCAATTCAATATTGATGTGCCTGTGCCAGGCAAAATAATACACAAATACAAAAGCCATGACAAAAAAAACAAAACAACAATAACGGAAAGAAAAGTAGATAGAGACTGCAAGCTTAACCACTGATATGAGACAACATTGGCACACTGTCATTATACAAATTCAACTGAAGTTTTGTATTTAGGTGATATTGTTTTCTGCTTAATTTAATATGGAAACAAATCACCAAACATTATTATCTCTGGTGTTATTGGTTGGTAGGTTTGTTGACAAGAAGGCAGCTTTATTAGTAAAGCCAGCAGCAATGCACTGAGAGGGTTTGGCAAACGTGTTTTCTTTAACAAGATTAAAGAAGAAATAAGAAATAATAATTAGCTGTGAAATTTGTTTTTGATTTTTCTATTTCTGAGTTACAAAGGAGAAACAACAGTCCAGTTGCTATAAAACAGCAAGCCTGCATTAAAATTGTAATTTTATTCACCACAAGTAACCTGCCCCTTTAATAGCAAATATTGATTTATTTGGAAAGCCTCCAACCTCAACATAAAAATATTATTAAAGTTTTTGCAAAAGAAGGCTACACTCTAGGCTTTTTGCAAACATGTGAAAAATGCTATTGCATTGTACACATATACAATCATCTGGAGCTTTAAGTTCATCTAATATCATAACAAATTCCTACAGAATTAGATCATAACTATGAAGAGTTTAGGGGCTTTGCAGTGACTTTATTGGGTTTTATATTCTGTTGTTTAATTGGAGGTGAGATTAAAAAATCCAATTCCAATTCCCAATTCTCAAATGTAAATAAAAACAGAAAGTAATGATTTGCAAATCCTTTTCAACTTGTATTCAATTGAATGCAGCACAAAGACAAGTTATTTACTGTTCAAACTGATAAAAATTCATTGTTTTTTTTGTAAATAAACACTCATTTTAAATTTGATGCCTGCAACATATTTCGAAAAAGTTGGGACAGGAGCAACAAAAGACTGGGAAAGTTGTGGAAAGCTCAAAAAACACCTGTTTGTGATACATTTCACAGGTATCATGATCGAGTATGAATGTTTAACTGTTACATCTGTTACATACAGGTTTTGCTCATGTTTCAACAGTGTGGCTGAGTAGTTCAGGTACTAGACTGACCTGTCTGCAGTTCAAACCCTTCTCCTATTGAAAATGTGTGGTGCATTAAAAAGCCCAAAATACAACAACAGAGCCGTCAATATATCGAGCAAGAATGAGAAAGAATTTTCAGAATTTCAAGAAATGCTTACTGAGTATTGCATGTAAACATGGCCCTGTACCATCCTTTTTGGAACATGTTGCAGACATGAAATTCAGAATGATTGTATATTTACAAAAAACATAAGTTTGTCAGTTTGAACCTGTATTAACTGAATATAGATCAAAAAGTTTTGCAAATAATTGCATTCTGTTTTTATTTACGTTTTGCACAGCGTCCCAACATTTTTGAAATTGGGGTTGTGTTTGGAAAGCATCCACCTACAATTTAAAAAGACTTTTAAAAAAGTTTTTACAAAAATTGAAACAGGGAGGCTACAATCTGCTGCCTGCCGATCCAGTCACAAGCCTTTCACAGGTTGGAAATGCCATAACACATATTGGACATAAGTTCATTAAATATCATAACAAATTCCTAAGGAATTTGATCATAACTTGCAGGGTAGCAGCAGACTTTGCACTGACTATTATGTTTTATGTTCTGTTATGAAATTAGAGGTTAGATTAAACTATTCATCTTATATACATGGTTTGGGTAAATCCAGATCTTAAAATATGTACAATAGAATCTGTAACACATGATGAAAATAATCCTCATTATATACTTCAAGTATGCCAGTATACACATTGAAAACTCCATATGAAATGAAACATGTTCCTAATTTTTTCTCTTCATGAAATGTGTCCAATCATTAATGTATAAAAGGTAATAAAAGGAGAACATTATCACTACAAAAAGATACAGATAACTAATGCAGCAAAACATAAGCAAAGACAAACACATATATTAAATTTCTGTCAGTTACAAAATATATTTTTTACATATATATATTATCTTCTACATGTTTACTTGATCAATGTGCCAGTTCCAATCACAGTATTAGAGCAGACTGTTTAAAGTGGGAGAATGTGCAACATAAGGGTCAAAGCAACCAATTACTGCCCTGTTTGCGTTACATACATGTGCCCCTTTTGTTAAACAAATCCGTCTGTGTCTGAATCACTTATTGTGTTTCAACTATAATCTGTCAAGGCCAAGTTCTTCTATAAATAAATGTTGATCTATCAGACAGTGAAAATAAGGAAGCATTGGTTGATGAGGGTATAGCTGAAACTATACAGGGTCCTGGGCTGGACCTGATGGATGTGGGGACGTTAGTGCCTGAAAACCTGATGTCACCTGGCCCTGCTGTTTGCTTTTTTCTTTTTTCTTTTTTTTTTGTACAGGGTCTGGTTGTTTTTGAGATATTGGGTGGGGTGCTGCTCATACCCAGGAGTGCAGATGAGTGGAAAGAGGGCCAGACACACATGCATGTGAGGTTAGCTTCCATCCACTCGCTGGCATCCAGTGGGGGGGTCAACACCAAACCAACGAGGGGGCGAACTGACTCCCTCCCGGACAGCGACATGCACTGCCTTCCAGTTAATCCAACCACAAAACGCTACTTCGGTTCTTTAGAAGGATTAATGCTGGTTACGACAAAATTTTTCTTTAATGTTATTTAAGACAAAGAAGACAGGAAGTTAAAAAATTTCTAATAACAAAAAAAAAAGATAGCATACAGGTCATGCAGCACAAGATGGCAGACACAATGCTTTAATGAAGAAAGAAGGCAAACGGATACTGATAAAGACAAGACGACAAGGCACGATGACAGGCAAGAGGTTCGACCAATCAGACAGGACAAGAGTTAGGTGTAGGCAGGTCTTACCGATGCGGTCCAATCGGTCGATGGCGACGGTTTCGAAAGCGCGTCGCATCATGGGGTACTCTTCTAGCACCTCATTGAAATGGTCGACAGAGAGGGAGAAGAGTCGACAGTAGGTGTCTGCGCGCACGCTCGCCGTTCGTCTGCCCTTGGTGAGCAGACAGATCTCTGTGGAGCAGGGACACGGACACAGACAGAGAAAAACAAAGATTTAGACATGTGAAGAAACAGGACCAGACGTGGAGACTGCATAGAGGGACATAAATGACCTCTTCCAGGTAATTACAATCCAGATTACCATATAGATGAACCTGGAGTACAAAAGGTACAGCGGCACAAGCTAATGTGAGTGTAAATATAATGAGAAGGCCATCAGTGGTGCTGTCACTCGCATTATACTAAGATAATTCATCATCCAGCAGAGAGCTAATGGTCCCATAATACGATACAGTCGTAGCCGGCGTCACTGCAGGCATCACTGCATCACTGCATCAATGCATCACTTCTCAGATGTGATGTATAACTAAGCAGGAGTATCACGGTTACATAGCATTCCTGGATTCTGCTCAGTCACTGTGGTTCCTCACATGAAGGGACGTGAAGAGAACACAGCGACCCTGCAGCTCCACTCACATCAGATGAAAACGCAGCGTGCATTGTCTTCCCAGTTTGTGTACATGTTTAGGGTTTACCTCTTAACAATACACACTAAATTACTCAGATTACAAATAACCAATCACCCTTAAAGACATCTGCCTGCATGGATGAGTAGTAACCAGTTACAAGTAACACACATGAATAAAAAGGTAGTGTTTTTTTAAGGAACGAGTACTTCGAAACTGTACTTTTCAATACTTATTTACTTAAGTATATTTTTTAGACAGTAATCTACTTTTTTACTCTGCTGTGCCTCCCATGGTCTTCACTCTTTCACGTGTAACATTCATCTTTAATGTTACATACATGAACTTATTGTGTAGCGTGCTTAAGAATGCAATTAACTTTACACGGAGCCACCTTCAACATTACTTTTTCTTTCATAACTGCAGTAACGTTACACCCTAAAATATTACAATGGAAAGTCACTTGCACTTTGTATAATTTATTGACCAGTTACTTTTGAGTCGGTTTCTTTAATGGTAATGTTCACTTTTACTTGACTCATTTTTTTTGTGGGAGTAACTGTACCTTTATTTAAGTATAGATTTTCAGTGCTCTACCCACAACTGCCTGCCTATAATCCCTGTAAGATGCACATTTAATGGGACAAAATATGACAAGAAGCTTCAGTAAACACCTTGATTATAAAATCTGATAAGTATAATTTTCACTGTCATCAGGGGTGGAAGATGTGCTCCTTTGCTGAAGTATGAAATTACTCGGACCCCCAGTTAAACACAGCTTTTTTTGTGTGGTATTGCAATAAAAGTTTCAGAACCAGTGGTCTAATTTTCAACGATTCCTTGTATATTATCAGCGTGATTTTGTGCGTAAAATTTTAATCTGCAAAGTAGATCAGTGACTATAACTATTAGATGAATGTAGTGGAGTAAAACATGCAATTTCCAAAGTTTTTTCCACAATAAAGTTCAATTATCTTGATGAAATCGTTTGAAATGACATCTACTTCTTCTGCTTCATTAAAAATTGAGCCTACAAGCTTATAACCATGTTTGGATTTTCAATGAACACACAGAAACTTTCCACTTTCAGCAGATGAATGTGAAAACAGCCTTCTCATCTCAAACTCTGCACAGCAAAGAAGCTCAAACATTCAACTGTAGGAACGGCAAGACAAACATATTCTTGAGCAGAGGGGAATTTTAATTATAGCGCTTGAGTAAATGTACTTAGTTACTTTCTAACACTGACTGTCATTATAAAACAGCTCACACAGGGCTGGGCACAGTGCTCTGTTCAGGTTGGTCCTCCTAATTAGTCTGCAACAGTAGATATAAAAAAAAAGTCACACCTCTGAGTGGAAATGTTATAGGGTGAAATTTTGGCTCTGAGATCGAAATGCTGAAATTAGCCAGCAGGGTTTTGTTATCTGAAAAAGGAGGCTTGTGGACCCCACTCTGACCCTCCATGCAAAGCCTAATTCAGCCCACTTAATTACGAGGACGTGAAATATGTCAGAACATTTTTTCGTAGCGGGGTGCTTATTATTGCCAATACTAATTAGTACAAAAATCTTTAGAACGGCAATTAGATGATTGCAAACAGGACTCATGTTGAGAGAAAAAAGGTCATGCTTTTGATTTAGCTGAAAGTAATGGGACCTAAAATGTTAATGACCAAAAGACGCTTCACTTCTGGTGTCAGTAACGACGGACAAAAATCCAGTTGCTATGATACAAGAAGAAATAAGAGGATTTATACAACAGTAAACAATATAATAGTATAATCTGGGTGAACATCTGAGGAAGACTTCTAAAAAGTCTGGAAAGCGCTACATAAGTCATGATAGAAGTCATAATCCATAAACACACAAGTCTGGTATATGTTCACATTAAAAATTTATATAGGTTTGTACTTTTGTAAGAAAAGCATCTGTGACATCTTTTAGCAAAGCTAATCATTCTCAGAAATTTCTTTTGGATTTAAAAAAAAAAATCTTATTGAAAAAATACAATGTTAAAATACATCATATGTAAGTTAAGCTGTGATAGAAAAAGGTTAAACGACAGGAAGTTTTTATCAATGAACAAACGACTCAAAATACAAACTAAACTCAAAAATCAATATGGCAGTTCCATGTTAACTTTTCATCTACTATGACTATTTAATGTCAGTTATGTCAATATTGCCTGTGAATGTTTAGACTTTTTCTTTTGTACACGTTCTATTTTTGTTGCAAAATATCATAAAATTATATTTATTTATATTGAAAGATCTGAAACTGTTTAGAAATGGATGACAGCTCTTCATTTGCTTCTTGAATCAGTGTGCTAAAATTTTCACATGAAGCAACAGAACATGTGTCATCGGCCAATAAATGAGGCAGTACATTATTGCAGACGGTTGGAACAAGGTCGGAACAATGAGAGCGGTCCAAGGATGGAACCCTGAGGTACCCCGCAAAGTAGCTTAGCTCCATTTGAATTATGTAGATACATATAGTTCTCTGTTCTTTCCAAAAAGGTTCTTCCTGAAGGGCTGAGGTTCAACCCAAAGCCATTTGCTTCTTTATTTATTTATTTTATTCATATGCACAAATAAAACAATAAAAAAATAATAATACAAAGGCAAATAATTGTGCAGGAGAGGAAAAGAAGCCCAATGGGCTTATATAAAATCCTCCCCTCAATACAAAACCACTAAAACAGATAAAGACAAAGGCTTCTGAAGACAAAGGCTTCTGAAGAACCCTTTTTGAGAAAAGTTTTGTCAAGGGTTCTCTGTAAGACTAAGGGTTCCACTAATAACAACCACTTGGCAATGAATTGAAATAACCCTTTTCATGCAGAGAACCTTTTTTGAAAGACTGTTGAAATCCCTGAAGAACTCTTTCTTCAAGGTTTCTCTGTACCATAACATAAAGGGTTCTCAGTAGAACCCCCTGGGTGGGCTCAAGGTAAAACCCTTGGAATACAGAGGAGTTCTTGGTAGAACCCCCCGGATGGGTTCTACATTAAGCCTTGGAATATAAAAAATAGTTCTTGGCTGAACCTCCTGGTTGGGTTCCATGTAAAACCCTTAGAATACAGAGAGGTTCTTGGGTAGAACCCCTAGGTGTTTTCTAGATAAAACCCTTAGAATATAAAAGGGTTCCTGATAGAAACTCCTGGGTGGGTTCTATGTAAAACACTTGAAATATAGAAGGATTCTCAGTAGAACCCCTTGGGTGGGTTCTAGATAAAATCCTTGGAATATAAAAAGGTTCTCGGTTGAACCCCCTGGTTTGGTTCTAAATAAAACCTTTGGAATATAAAAAGGTTCTTAATAGAACCTCCTGTGTTCTTGATGTATTCTTGTCAACACCCTTAGAAAGAGGAACGATTCTGGATAGAAGCTCCAGAGAGGGTTCTAGGTGGAACTATTACACCAGAGAGGGGTTGAGATGGTTCTAGGTGTAACCCTTTTATGTTGGATTCTAGATAGAACTCTCTGAAAGGGTTCTAAGTGGAACCTTTATAAAAGGTTTTAGCGTTTATGGTTCTAAGTAGCACCCTTATTTGTAAGATTGTAATGTTAGATGAAATGTTTGCTGCCTGTATAAGACGAAAATCTGAATTTCCTCACCTGAGCATTTTAAGTGTTGAGCAGTAAATAAATGAACCTTGGTTCTACTGTAGCTGATCTGTGATGGTAACACCTGACATTCAGAGAACCTGATCTCCTCTGTGTTTTCATGAATCAATGATACGAGGCAGAAAGTGCACAATCTACCTCTCCGCCACCTCTTTATCTTTCACCCGTCTTCTAACTTCCCCTCGGTTTCTGTTCATCCCTGTTCAACGTCCACCCCGTACCTCCACCTCCACCCACATCTGCCCTTCTGTCCAACCTGCAGCAAAACTTCCATCTTCATTAAATCGTTAAATGTTAACTTGTCGTGGTGTGATCTTTCCTGGCCATGCCTCGAGCTGTCATGAAAATAGAGCACAGTGTGCAAGGTGTGAGAGCAACACTCTCAAGCTGTGGGTGTGAATAAGGTGTTAGTGCTGTTATAAAGGATGAGCTCCCTTTAAGTGGTACCTCTGTCAACACAAGAGGATATGCTGATGGAAAAAAAAGAGACAGAGAGAGAAAGAAAAATCTGCGTATTGTGATTTCACAAAGGAAGAGAAACAGAAGCAGACCTAAAGACAGATACTGAGTGTTTTACGTGATACGCAGTGTGGCTGCATCCAGACGTAAACGTGTTACTCGTCTAGAAAGGTGGTGTTTGTGTCAGCTGAAAACAAC
>JAJHUR010097000.1:0-12465 GCA_027495735.1 Lutjanus campechanus
TGTGAAAATTATCTAAATGTATTATAATATATAAAAGTTGTGTTACACACAGTAAAGTTATCAGTGGAAAGTTATTTTGCAGCTGCAGGCAGCAAACCATAGTGGAGCTAACAGGCTAATGAAAAACAATGCTGCATCATGGTAATGCGACTGAAATAATTTTTTATCATCTATAAAAACCAAATGTCTGCTTATGGCTTCTCTGGATTGATCATTATATCGAAAGTTTCAAATATTTTGATTTTGAAGTCAATCATGAATGAGTCAGAAACAGACCCTCAGTTTGTCTCTTGGTTTCACTCGGTGGCAGACATTTATCTGTTGTGTCAGATGCCACACTGGCATCACAAAATAAAATGACTGACAGACAGACACAGCCTGCGTTGTTGTCAATGATAAACACAGAAAGCTTCATGTTTCTGTACAATGCTCATAAGTATTCAGTTCCTATAGAGAATATGTGCTGTGAATATACATATGTGTTAATTATTTTGTATTTATGTGCTCCTGAATTTCTGGTAAAATGTTTCTCTGGGAAACTTAAAGGACAAGGGAAAGAATATTTCTATAAATGATATTTGCACTGTGTCCATACAGTAAGCATTTTTTGTAAAATTTAAGTTTTTAAAATACCATTAAAAATGGATTGTCCACGCTGGTGTTCTGGTATTCTGTTGTTTGTGGGGCCATCTAGTGGCTGTTGACTGTAATCAGATCATTTTAAACAGTAAAAGGTAATCCTTATGTCACCTTTTTATGAGACATAAATGATTCATTTAGGATTATTAGAGACCATGTACCATTATATTGTATTACTTGAGCACATCATTCTTCTAATTAGAAAGGGGACAAGCGTGTCAACTGCAACGTTATAAAGTCCTGTTTAACCTTCCTAGATAAGACGTGATGGAAAGGACTGAAAAGCATTTGGTCATTTGAAGATGTATTATATTTTAGATAATCTTGCACTTACTTGCATTTACTCGGAATGAATGTACCTAATGATCTCGTTTGTTTTATTAGTGTAGATATTAGTAAAGACATTGGTGTGTTTACATGCGTACTTACTGTGTATACACCACACATAGATGCATTGCTTTAATAATAGAGATGTTCTGATACCATTTCTTCCTTCCTGATACTGATTCTGATACTTGAACTATGCATATTGGTCAATACCAAGTACTGATACAATACCAGTGCATTAAAAATATGTATATATGTATGTAGAATTTTTATTTGAAGTTGAATGTTGAGTGTCTCAGGTTTTAAAAAAATGCTGTACAGGAAGCTGCTGCTGTGAAATGACAGGGTCCAGTTCTGGTGCTAATAAAATGGCATTTCAAATATTAGGATTGATGTTGGAACAACCCTATTTAATGGGTGATGTTGCTTATCTCAACAGTCAATTGTTTGTTCTAGTTTAAATAATTGTTTGTTAAATATTTATTGTGTAAACTCCTTGTCACAATCCCTGGTATGAGATGTGACTGCAGGATCTCTCGCATCCCAAGTGAGAATCGTACCTTTGGCTACATCTCCCAGTAACAAAATTTAAAAAGGGCACATATAGTCTTAGTGGAAATTTGGTAAATTTGATTGGCATACTCTCCTGGGGTAAAGTGGGACTCATTTTTTTGTTACCAGAGTTTTCAAGCTTTTCCAGCACAAATCATGTTATGTAAGGGAAAATATACAGTAAGGTTATGATAATGTACAAAAAAGAAAACACAAAATATGAATTTTAAAATGATTTTAGTGATTTAACAATGATTTGGCATCCTATACAACCTGACTGAGCAATGTATTTGATTTCTTTATGTAACTAAGTGAAGCTAATTGAACCATTCAGTCAGGTAATAATTTATCATGAACTAATGCAATTACAATTTTGAGCAGTTTCAAGCACTTTATCCAAAAAACTTTTCAAACACACATTGAAATTCAAGGGTTTTCAAGGATTTCCAGCACCCACACAAACCCTGTGTTATGTTATAGAGCAATCCGATTTGTGACTATTGTGATTTGTGAGCACTCAGTGAGACTTGATTTACTTTTACAAATTTAGATTTTAAAGGTAAACTGATTTCTTTTAAGAAAGAAACTTGTGTTAACAGGTTTTCAGTGTTTATTGGTACCCACTTCTGTGACATGAAGTCATAACAAGATTTAAGTGCTACTAAGTTTTTTTTCTTCATTTGCTCAATCAGGAACGTACATGCACACACAAAAAAGGCCTCCACTTCCCTGAGGATGACGGCCTAACATGTAAAGCTGCAAAGGAAGCACTTTTCATTCAGGGAAGCTGATTAATCTCCCGTGTGTCATTAACTTGCACCTCCAGGTCCCCCAAGGCATAAAACAGTGTTGCTTTTTTGCTTTCTGCGGGCCTAACAGGGATTGTCTTACCAGATCGTAGCACACAGACACATCCGCCGTCACTTTTTTTGTTGTGAGGACACAGGTAGCTTTTCCACCTTCCACTTGTCTCAAGAAGGAGTGTCCTTAGTTAGCTGACTGCACCTGCAAAGACCAGAGAGGTGACTTCACTTGTGCCTAACATGTTGGCAGCATGCTGCAGGATGAAAACTGACACACATTAAACTGAGGATGGAGCATGATTTAATACTTTATGTCAGCTGCTAAAACTGCTTCATAGTCAACGTTTTTGAGACAATGGCTGCCATGAACAGCCACATGGAGGAGGATGAAAATACAGAACTTGTGGGGATGGGACTTCGTGTCTCTGTGTCCCCTGTACAAACTGCCTTTTACATCATCCTGGTGTTGCTGGGCATCCTGGGTAATGCCACTGTGGTTGCGGTGATTGGTAAGAGTGTACTACTGGACCGTGGTGGGGGACGTAACTCGGACATCATAATCATTAACATGGCGTTATCCAACTTGCTGGTGTCTGTGGTGAGGAACACACTGCTGGTCATCTCAGACATGGGACTGCAGGTATGTGCTCTTTATGATCAATAGTTTTTAAAGGGACAGTTCACCCGAAAGTCAAAACTATATATTTTTCCTCTGTTCTTCTACTGTAGCTCTATTTATCCATATAGATTGTTTTGGTATAAGTTGATGATTTTTTGAGATATCAGCCATAGAGATGATGGCTTTCTATCAAATATAATGGGACTAAATGGCACCCAGCTTGTAGTATTCAAAGTGCCAAAAAAATTCTAGTAGAAAGAAAGTATTTCTGGTAGATTCTACTGTAGAAAGAATAGTTCCTACACAAAACTGCTCACAACAAGGTCAGTTGATTATCTTGAGCAACTTGGTCATGTTATCTGGAAAGAGACATTGCTGTTGAGTTTCTGAAATGTATTTTGGGTGCTTTGAGCACCACAAGCCACCACAGTGCCATTTAGTCTCAATATATTCAAGAGAAGGCAGACATCTCCAAAACTAGACTAGCACTACAGGCCAGGGGAAAATATTTATTTTAGATTTTGAAGTGAACTGTCCCTTAAGATTGCCAGTCAGTCAGGGTATATTGATTTGACTTTGATTTTGACCACCTTACTGATCATCCATGCCAAAGTGTAGATTTAAGAAAAAGACAACAAACTATTTATTGCCTGGTTGAACACATATAGTAACATAGTACAGTGCATACAAATGTCTAAACACAGACACATACAATGTACAGTGCCACTAATAACGTAAAGCAGCATAAAATCAAGTGCGAACGTAAGAAAAAGAGAAAAAGAATACAGGGGGATTCAAATAAATCTTTCTAAAAAGGTCATAGCACATATATCATTTATATACTGGTGCAATGACAATAAAGAGATTCTGATTCTGATTCTGATTCTGATGATATACAACACAATTCTACATAATTATTCATTTATGGTGTCCCTTCTTGACCTCTATCATGTTGTTTATAGTTGTCTGTTATATTTAATCTGCCATATTGTGTGTTGATAATAAAATAGATATTATATATCCAGAGTTGGGTCAGATTACTTTGAAATGTAGTCATTACTGAATAGGAATTAACTTGTTACTAATTTGCAATTAGTAACAAAATCAAATTGGATTATTTTTTAAATTAAATTGGAATACCTTTGGATTACTTCAAAATCAGACACTGAAAATATTGCACCTTATACTAAAAATGGACCTGGCCAGGAAAAAAATTAGTGCCACAAATATTCTTTTTTCTTTTTAAATATGTCACAACATGTTCAGTGCAAAAATAAATAATGAAAAAACGAGTGAGGAATGTTTCAGATGCTTCTGTTCCTTAATATATTCCTCTTCCTTTTCTTTTCTAATTCTTGTCTGAAGATTTGATTGAAATAGTCAATAAAAGGTTTCTGAAGTATTTCTCTTCTTGATTTTTTTTAGAGAGAATTTAATTTTCTCTAGTTCCAAATGTTTTATTACACCCTTCATTAGGTTTGAATGTGGTGGTGCAGTCTTCTGTTTCCAATTAAGTTGGATCAGTCTTCATGCCAGTAGGCTGTCAAATTATACCATATTATGCTCCAAGCTGCTTCTTACTTCATTAGAGTCTATAACTCTTCGAACAACTATCAATATGTAACTTTTTTGGTCTGAAAAATATTGTTCCAATAATTTAATATCCTCTGATAACTCCAGAGCACGAGCTAAAGATGGTGGTGCAAGCCCACATGAAGGATTTAACTAAATATTTTATTGAGCTTTTGTTTAGACCAATGCAAACTATGTATTATCTTAAATTTTAGGAGGTCAAAGGGTACATTTTTGACAAGAAGGTTTTGTCTGAGAAATCCATGTTTATCACAATAAACCCACAGTAGCAGTGATGTTAGCTAGTCAGCTAGTGAAAGAGACCTCTTTGTATCTCCAGGACAAGTGAGTGTGACTTTAGGATTTTAGGAAAGGTTCAAAATTTGTGAATATGCACCTGTCTTTCTTTCTTTTACAGCTGTACTCTTCCAGAGAGTGGTGTCAGTTCCTCATGGGTGTCTGGGTGTGGCTGCGATCAGTCAACGTGTGGTCAACACTCTTTCTCAGTGCGTTCCACCTGCAGACTTTAAGGCGTGTGGCTCCCAGTATCGGGAACCTCAGTGGGCCCCGTGGCGCTCCTAAGACCCTGCTGCTGAGTCTGGGCCTCATCTGGCTCCTCAACTTTATTTACTCAATTCCTGCTCACATCTTTTCTACTAGCGGGAACGAGAACAGCACAGAAGTGAGAACCCACAAGGCTGCATTAGCTTACATTAAATGTGTTTATTGCCTCATCTATTCCTCAACTTATTTACTGTTATGAACTTAAAAAAAAAAAAAAGACAGCACAGAAATTAGACAACCCAGCAAATCTCCACAGTATGTTAACTGTGTATCTTACTGAACAGAATGAATGAAACCAACAGGTGTCTGGAACTAAGGCAGAACAATTAATCGAAAAATTATTGCAATATGGTGCAATATCCAAATAGTAGGAGCTGCATTTTTTGATCAAGGTAAAATGTGTCACAACATACCATTACAGACAAACCACCGTGGTGCCACGGCCTACAGTCAAATTCTACCATTCCCACTAAAATAGTGACTCATATTGCAATTGCAATATCTGTCAAAATAATCACAATATGGTTTTTTTTTTTTTTAAATATCATTCATCCCTACCATATATTCAGGTACATGATGCTCAACCAATCCTGCAAAAAATGTTGAATTTAAACTAATTTTTTTTTTTTTTTAAAGATTAATTTCTGGATAGTTGTCTATTAATAAGAAGGAAAGTAAAGCTTTTTGCGACATCCATCCTCCCCTTGACATGTGATGCAGAAAATATGTAAATCATGTAAACTAGCAACACCACAGTGTAATACAGCTCGCCTGACGTAAGAGTCATGCATTTAAGTTCTGTCTCAGTTCAAAAAGATACAAGAGCAACACAATACTTATATAAGGACATATAAGGACACTTCACCTCAAAATTGAAAATACATGTTTTTCCCTCCTGGCCTCCTGGCTTGTGGTGCTATTTATCCATCTAGATTATTTTGGTGAGTTGCTGAGCTCTGGAGATACTGGATGTGTGTAGTTTCATGTCAGAACTACTTTTTTCTAGGGTAGAAAGAAAATTGTTCCTGTGTGAAACTGGTCACGACAAGGCATGTCGACTATTTTGAGTAAACAGGTTGGAAAGAGGCATTGCTGTTGAGTTTCTCAAATATATTTTTTGGCACTTACAGCACCACAAGCTGAGAGCTACCTTGTTCCAGAGAGAAGGCAAACATCACACAGGAGATATCTCCAAAACTCTGCAGCTCACACCAAAACTATCAAAATGATATATCACACTACATGCCAGAAGAAAAATACGTTTTTTTTTGTTGTTGTTGTTGTTGTTGCTTTTGGGGGTGAGCTGTCCCTTAAATGTAAAAAGTAGATGGCCCCTTTTCCGGGGACAGAATACCTTTCCTTAAATTGCTGGCTAAGGTTATGTTTCTCCATGTTCTAACTCCCCTCCTCCTCCTCTGTCAGACCCTGATGCTGGTGAGCAGCACGACACGCCCCCTGCTGGGCTGTGTGTGGAACTTTCCCTCTAGCTACAGCGGCCTGGCCTACGCCACCACATCTATGGTGATCCATGAAACAATTCCCATAATCCTGATGGCCTGTACCAACCTGGGCTCCCTGTACACACTCTACACTCACGGTAGGATGCGAAGTTCAGCGCAAGATGCACCTGTCATAAAACGAGTGCCTGCCGAGAGACGAGCAGCCAAGGTGAGGAAGAGGAGGGTGATTGATACTGAAGCCGTGTTCATTATGAAGATGGGTAAAAAAAAAACAAAAAAAACATGTTTCTGCCAACCTGAGAATTAATTTACAAAACTGACAAAAATGGACATCGACTGTGTTTGCAAAAGTTTTTTATTGGAGTCAAGGTGAACAAATTTAATCTCTAAATCTGATCGGAGTTTCACTTCCCTAATTCTCTACATTGTCTGTTTCTCCAGGTGATTCTGGCTCTCATAATGCTCTTCATCGCATCCTGGGGAACCAGCATTATCTCTGTCAACTACTTCAACTACAACCGTGGCTCCTCAGCAGAGTTTCTTCTGGTTGTTGCCCGTTTTGCCAACATTATCTTTATTGCCATGTCGCCTGCTGTTCTGGCGGTTGGCCATCGTCGGCTTCGTTCTTTTATCAAATCTACGCTCTCTCACTGACACATACCCTGGCTAACAGGACTCTCTGCTGAAGCACTAGAGGTGCAGCTCACACAGCACTGCAGATCATAAACTACTGTTTGCAACAACTTCCCTTAAAAAAAGTTTTTAAAGGAGGTTCATGGTTGAATATATAATGTTTCCTTCCCTCTGGAGTTGGACTGATGGACTCAGTGGAAAGGCAAAGTGTTAAAAAGTAATTGAAGGTGCAATATATAACATTCGGCCTCATTAGATGTCAGCAAACAACTATGTAATGATACAGGAAAGTAATAGCTTCCTGAGCAGAGAATGAAGTCGCCCCTCCTCTGGGTGTGATGTTGTCTGAGCTTCTTTGTTTATCTAGGCTGACTGTGCACACGTTAGTGCATATGAGTTCTCCTTGCATCCATTTTCAACTCAACATTGTGGCCTCATTAGTAACTTCTTCATATTACAGCATATCAGTGCACTGAAATATATTTCTGAATACATTTTAGAAAGGCAATGCAGTAACATAATCCTGATCCATATTTAATCAGCACTGCTTACCCTGTCAGTTTGATCTGAGCCTCAGTTGGAAACCAGACCCAAAATGACAGCCTCCCAAGTCTGAATATAGCTCATATTACAGGTAAACGGTACACTAAAATGTGTTTCTGAAAAATTGTGTAGTTACATAATCTTGATCCTTGTTTGAGGTGGATCTGTTTGTAGATCCTTATAAGAACTTTAAATGTAAAACAATTTATGATAAATGTAAACTGTTGGGCCTAATAACAAAGTTTTAAAGATCATCTATGTGCTACATTTTTTGGGAATAGTTTTTCTTTGGTACATAAAGATGGACTGGATTTGTAAGTTTTTATTGAGACATTGTACATTATATTGGCTTACACAGGTAAACTTGATATGACAATGCAAACAAAAGAAAACTCAAGAGATTGCTAGAATACATTTCAGCTCAAAAGAAACAACAAAGAGGCAATGACACACTGGACTGGATAAAGTAAATTCATTGATTAAAGAAAAAAAAAAATCACCTGCTTGATTGTACTGTAATGATTTCTAACTTGACCAACATACTGTGTTGTCTCAGTTTGGCTTGCAGTAAATGGCTTAAGTACTTAAAAATAAGCTGAAATAATACTTGACAGTTCTGTTCAGAGGAAAACATGCGGCACGGTCCCTCTGGATTCAAATGGATGATGCATCCAAGCTAACATGGATATAAATTTTAGTATTTTATCAATGCAGTCATACTTTGCTCCCATCATTTGTTTGATTGAACTTTCTCCTGCACTTTTATAACCTTCCTCTCTTTTTGTACAATAAAAATAGTTTGTTTTCCCCTCTTTCCTTCAGTTTTTTGGGTTTTACCCCCTTCTCCAGTGTCCTCACTGTGACGTTTAAGATATTTCGACCACGCCATTATCATACTCATGATTCTCCTCCTCAGCTTGCCATGTCCCAGGGCCACCACCATGGGACTGAAACCTACAAACAGTGAGGCGGAGAAGTGGGCCACAGTCAGCAGCCCTTCAGCGTGGTGTCCCCCATCATGGTTGTAATATGTCACTGCAGCAACCTGTAGCGCCCAACAGACCACAAAGAGCGACACTAGCGACATGATTACATTAGCTGCTTTGCGTTCAGTGGACACATGTTTGTCCAGCTCCCCATGAATTCCTCCAGAGTCTCCACCTGAGGTGACAGCTCGGATGTGTTTAGCCAAAGCGTGAAGTGTAGCCAGGTTGGTGCAAACCATCAGCACCAGTGGCAACACCTCATTAAGCGCCAGCGAGGTGGAGGCAAAGGCTGAGCCCTGCTCGTTGGAGGGGAACTCCCAAATACAGCCCAGCAGAGGCCTGGTGGTGCAGCTGATCACCATGAGCTCCACGGTGGTGTTGCCATGAACATGAGTGCTGTAGACCAGAGCTGGGATTGAGAAGACCAGGTTTGCCCCCCACACCAGCCCCAGAACGATCCAAACCCGCCGCCTCTCCCTCTTCTGTGCGAGAGGTCCAAAGGTCACATGCTGTCGCCTCAGGGTGGTGCAGTGGAAGACGCTAAGTGCCAGAGTCACCCAACAGCCCACAGCTCGCCACCACACCCACAGCAGCATGAAGACTCTGCACCAGCCTGGAGACAGAGACACATCCAAGCCCAGGTCCGACACAAAGATGGGGACTGTGCGGAACAGTGAAGTCAGCAAGTTGGCCAGTGACAGGTGTACGAGGATAGTGTCAGAAGGAGGGAGTCTCCGAGACGGACTCTCAATGGCTGACTGAAACACCTGAGAGTGTAAGCAAGACAGACTGAGAACCATCTTACCCAAAACATTCAGCTCAATTTAGTTCAGAGAAGTAGAGAGGGATCATGTTTTTTCAACAGAAAACCTGTTATACAAGCTAAAAACTGCTTTCTCCAAACTAACCAAACTCCATAGGCAAAATCAGTAATTTTACCTTGCAGAACACAAGAGTTTCTGGTCTACCGCTGTCTCGATCTGTTAGTTTGTTTGTATTATTTTGTGACTTCTGTGGTTTAAACGGTTCATTTGGATTTACTGAAGTCACACAATAACACAAATAAACTAAGAGATATAATAAGAGATCAAGGCAGCAGTAGACCAGCAAGTCCTATGTTCTGCAAAGTAAAATTACTGATTCACCTATGGAGTTTGGTTGGTTTGGAGAAAGCAATTTTCAGCTTGTATAACAGTGGTTTTATGTTAAAAAAAAAAAAAAAAAGGCTGTCTGATGGCAAACCAAAGCAGTAAATACATTCTAAATATATAATATATTAAACTGGCATTATTATTTTAGGTGGGCCCCTGCAGACCCTGTCAACAGCAGTTCATCGCCAAGTGTCTGTGCTGCTTCTCTGAACTGGGGGCGTGCCATCTGCCATCTATACACTGGCTATCAATAGGTATCTCATATAACCCCACTCAAGTAGTCCAAACTATTCCTTTAAGAAATCAATTATTCTATATTATCTCACCACATGGATGACCAAGATGTTTCCCAGGATCCCAGAGAAGACCAAGAGCCCAAACAGAATAGCTTCTACAGTGAGGACCTCTGACATGGCATCATCCTCTGCATGGCGACATAGTTTGCTTTTTCTTTGTGACACCTCACATGCACCACTATCATTGCTGTGGCTGGTCCTTACGGTGTTTTATATATACAGGCACACACAGACAAACAAACAAATTTGTCACACAGTTGGTTTCGTGTTTGCTGACCAGGCTCAAGGTCAATTTAATCGAAACTGTTGATGCCGTGATTGTACATGCAAAGGCAGGCATTTTCCACGTATTTCCTCCACATCACAGAACAACTGCAACACTGTCTCTTGACCTGAATGATTGCAACAGCTGTGTGCTGCTGTTCTTTGTTGTGTTCATACAGTAACAACCCATATAGCTTATAGTTCAATAACAATAGCTAGTATCAGACTATCAGATAAACCATTAATTGCAGATCACACAGATTCAACCAATTATCCTCTGTGACCTCTAAGGGACAGGTGGAGCTAAGTCAGTCCAACTGATGCAGCATTTTTTCTCCTATCAGTCAGCCATTCATACTCTCCCTTGGTACTAATTGTTTACTGGGTTGCCAAGTTTCTCTCCTGGGACGAAGCAATTATTGCTTAGAATAATCTCAAATAAGCACTGCCTAATTAAATGTATTGTGGAGAACGATGCCTCTTAATCATACAGTTTCATCCATTATACTGAAGATGATTCATTATTGGGAGATTTTTCATCATTTAATAGACCATTATGACACAAAAAATTAAACATCAGACACAAAATGTGTGAACACAATACACCTTACAATAAATGCACGTGTTGGTTGACTTCATCAGCCAGGTCATACCAGCAGCAACATCTTTCTGTCTTGCAATAGTACTTAATTCACCTGCTGAGAGGAAAAGATGGGGAATAATAAATATATTTCTATTACACGTCCATTTCCCAGCTGAATGTCAGCTGGGATAGGCTTCATTAACCAAGACAAAAATATCCTTGTCTTGACAACCTGACATTATCAAACTCAAAGAAACTGTTCAGCTTTATGTTTTAATGTTACATTAAACTGTCATACGGGGTTGGTTTTGACACTGCACGACATGAGAGCATTATAAATGTGTCATGACTTTTCCTTGACCCCAAGTTAAGTGGTACAATTTGAACTTGTCATAATGATGTTCTTACGTTTTAACACTATCAAATGCTTTTGTAATGGTGTCGTGAATCATTCCTTGGACTTCAACTTAAGTGATATAATTTAAACTTGTCATAAAGCTGTCATTAAATGTTATGAAGCCCGTTTGACAACAGAGGGCAGAACTGAGATGGCTAGCTCCATGAGTTAATTAGCTAACACCAGCTACAGATAACAGTAGACAGCAGTTAGCCTACTTTAGCAACAAGTAAACTACCTAATCACTATCTGTCCATCAGGTAAGTCTGTAAATCACCTTAGTACTGTACCAAGGTGACCCAATGACAATGACAACAGTCATAATTATAAAGATGGTACTAAATGTTATAAGGCCAATTTGACTACAGAGGACAGTACTGAGGTTGCTAACCGAGCTAACGCCAGCTACAGGTAACAACAGACAATGGTTAGCCTAATTTATGAAGTAGGATATATTGTCCTGATGACAGGAAATTTAAAAAAAAAAATAGATGACCTGTTAACACAACATAAATGCATTTATTTCTTGTTTATAAAGTATTTAACATGTCTATAGACTTTCAGTAACATGGTGGTGATTTTATTTTTTTAAAATGCAGTAAAATGGTCAGGAATGTTCATTCATGCACAAATAATCTCCTCCCAAGATTTAATGATAAGGTCTATGATGAATTGTATCTCAGTGGCTTGTCATTTTTAAAAAGTGGGTCGCCAGAAGAAAAGTTTGGAAAACATCGGCCTATTGTAGCAAGAAGTAAACTATCTAATCCCATCTCTCAATCAGGGAACTCAAGGTACTACACTAACTGTACTGAGTACTATATCAAGGAGACCAAATGACAAAAATCATGAACATTTATAGACTCCTTGATGTTCATGAAGGTGTCATGACATGGTTATGATCTTAAGCACACCCCTTCAATTAAAAATGATGAGTTTAGAAGATTAATATAAATTTAACATGTTCACCTGATAGCCCATATCTACATTATTTAAAACACATTTGGCTTTTGGGGACCCATAATACAAGATTAAGACACAGATGGCTGTTTTTTTTTTTTTTTTTTTTTTTTTTT
>JAJHUR010097000.1:12485-29143 GCA_027495735.1 Lutjanus campechanus
TTTTTAAAGAAAACAGGTTTTGTGTATTGCAGTAGATGTTACTGACACATGTATATCTCACATGAGCG
Source organism: Lutjanus campechanus (assembly GCA_027495735.1). Taxonomy (NCBI): domain Eukaryota; kingdom Metazoa; phylum Chordata; class Actinopteri; order Lutjaniformes; family Lutjanidae; genus Lutjanus; species Lutjanus campechanus. The sequence continues at coordinate 12,554 of JAJHUR010097000.1, forward strand.
GTGATCTGGTGTGTGCTCTCTCTGCCTGGATATGTTGGACCTGGAGGTGAGCAGCAGCTCAGGTGGGCAGCTCGGTTCAAACCCTCCATCAGTGTTGTCAGGACTCTGGTTGTTATTGACAGACACCTGAGGCTCTGTGTGGGCTGATGACTCACAAACCGACTGCTGATGACTACAAATATTTGGTGCACGCACCCACGCTCCCAAGCACTCCGCGGCGCGCGCTCCTCCACGTGCACTCTCTCCCGCGCAGCACAGCGGGCATCATCAAAGCGTTTACGTCAAACCAGACAGGAAGGAGAAAGCGCATCTGATGGCACGATAGCCGGGTCCTCACGTCCCACCGAAACAAGTAAGTGATTTTTATAAACGCCTGTGACTATGAAGCCGCACTGAGGCGACTTTTATCACTGTCCAGGCTTTATTAACTCCGTCCTGCGAGCTTTCTCCTGTGCAAGGTCATACTGGAATCTCTTCTGACTGCATGGCCGCATGATTAACTGTTCTCTCTGTCGCAGATGCATGCATGGACGCGATTTGCTGTTTCACACGGATTTCTGTGTCTGTGTGCACCGAGGCAGAGCTGATCTTATGGCAGACACCAGCCCGCCTTTTACATCAGCCATCTGATCCACTGTGAGAGAAAATAACTCGACGAGAGGTGGTGAGATGAAAAGCCAACAACCACCATCACTGCTCGCCTTGTCGGCACTCCTGCTCTGCACATTACACCAGACGGCTGGGACAAGCAGATCAACATCATCATCAACATCAACAACAACATTCTCATCAGAGGTAAGAGGCAGGAATCATTCGCCCCAGAACTGGCTGGAACAGACTAATGTCAGCTCCAATCACAGCCACGAAAGTAGGCCATCACCAAAGCTTAAAGAGGTAACAGGCCGAGAGAATCGCTTCTCTTTCAACACCAGCAGAGGCAATATTTCTACTGTGATTTCTGAAAGGTCTGGCAGGGCAAACAGCTGGATCCCAGAGGACGGGGTGTCATCACTGTGTGCCTACCGAGTGATCGAAGGAGGCATCGGGGGGCAGCTGTGTTTTCGACACACATTGCTTGGGTACAAGTGTCGTAAGGGAGACTGCAGGACAGTGGTGTCTTCTGGGAATCTGGTGGCAAATATTCTTACAAATGGCAGCGTACTGTTACTGTGGACCCATGAGGGACAATCAACGACGACCGGCCGAGATGCAAAGACAAAAGAGAGTGCAGCAAGAGATCCTGGGACAAGTGTCTTCAGTGGCCACAGACGCCACAGACGTGGTGGCTTTGAGTTGAGCTGCTGGTGGAACGGGAGCTACACTCAGTTTGAGTGTGCCGGTGTCCATCTTGGATCCGGCTGCAGGGACTTTCTCCTGACCGAGCTGCATGAGAACATCCCTTACCGCATCTGCCTGCGCTCCCTAGCCCGCTCCGATCCAGCTTCTCAAAGAGCCAACCAGCAGCAGGACTGTGTGGAGTTCACCCTGCCGCCGTCTGGGATGCAGGACATTGTGATTGCCATGACAACGGTGGGGGGAGCTATTTGCGTGATGCTGGTCATCATCTGCTTGCTGGTGGCATATATCACAGAAAACATCATGAGCCCCACAACGCAGCACACATACTCCTACCGCACTCACTCACGTCACTGATGCTAATCCAAGATGCACTGCTAAATAAATCAAATGGCATAAGTTTAACCATAACGACCATCTCTAATCTCACAGTCACTCACTCTCAATAATGATTATTTTTCAACGATACACACGTCCTGTTATGACTGAATTGAAGCACAATCTACTGTGGCTCTGCAAATAACATGCCTTGCCAACCTCTGCGAGGGTGCACTGAACCAAAAGTACTGATAACCTACACTTAGTATTATACAGTAGTTTACTGTGTTCAGTTTCTGTTCAGGGTTGTTTGTGATTGAGTCTGTCAATCAAATGTATGCTGGCAGCATTTATACAGCAATACAATACATGAAAAGGCTTGGAGTACATCAGAAACAGCAGTTTTTTGCTAAATGTGCAGCCTGTGAAAATGTCCAGACCTGTACTGCTTTTGCCAGGGACACAGGAAAACAAAACTCAACTGAATGAAATTTTTCCACTCGACTAAATCATCCCACCATCTAGTTTTTTTTGCTTTAAGGTCTGCATACAGTATGTGTTTGTACCATTTTGTGAAGGGCAATCCAATCTGGTGTACAATCTCCAAATACTGTGCCAAACATCTTGAGTTAAAATGCCTTTATGTCCTGCTGTGAGTGAATAAAGTACCATGAGGTCATTTGTAATACTTTGCAGCTGTCCTTATTTTTCTTCTTGTGTGTGAGAGAGTGTGTGCATGTTAGTTCTCACATCCCAGGACAATTAATCAGCAACAGACGTGGATTCACAATATCTGTATAACACAAACCCTTGCTGGGTGTCTGAGAAAATGGGGCTTGATCCCATTATTTAGCTTTTTTGTTTATGTCAGTCTGGATGTTTAAACTGGAAACAAATTTATCACAGAATATGATCAGACCAGGAACGGGGGATATGCATCCTCTATCATGGTACATCCAACTTGAACTGGAGTTAAATTCCCTGTATGCATACACCTACTTTTATTTTGATGTTGGGATATTGACAGATTAGGCACTTCAAATACCTGGCAAATCAAAGTAGTTCTTCACATTGATGCCCTAAAACATAAAAATCCAATATTGCCCTAAAGCCTGCTTACTGATTTGTAACATACACCCAGACCCCTTAAAGGTAGAGTTACCGCAGTAAAAATGACAGAGCAAAATCTCTTACCATCAATAAATTTGTCATCTCAAGGTAAGCATCATCATATAGTTCAACTGGATCATGTGGATCAGATGAAATAATAAGTAAGTCCAGAGGGGAGACTCTACACTGTAAAGTACAATATGTTATATTGTAGAACAGGGATACTCAAGGACAGCGGCCAGTTAATAAACAAACATTAACAAAAACATTAATTATCAGATAAAACAAATAAAGATCAAAATGCCCATAACTCTGTCTTTGAAATTCTTTCATTTCAAGTGAATTGAATTATTAACTTAAAGCTACAAGGACCTTAAATATTATGTTGATTTTGGAGCTCCCTAGACACAAAAAATGTAGTTTTCCCACCATAATAACCACAAAATATAACATCACAAATAATATCTAAATAAAAATCTCCCCTTGCATCTTTTTGACTTGCTAATGTACAACTCACTGTAACTTTGCCTAGAAAAATGTAAACACAGGCTCGTTTCCACTGATGTAAAGTAGAGTCCAACCTCGTTTGTTGTAAATTCTTTGGTAATATTTAAGAGTTCATACAAGAGTAGACATATCCAGAACCTCTTCCATCATGCACCACTGGAAAGTTGTAATGATTCATAACCATAAACCACAAACCACAAATAAATTGCTCCTACCAGAATGAATTGCATGTTTAAGCTTTGTTAGTATGAAATATGCATTTATGCAATCAGAATTATCCTAATTTCTACGAAAACTTTTGCTCCTCTTCAGCTAATAGCTGTCTAGCATGGCTCACTATCTGATCCTACTGCACTTTGCAAAGCCTTCTCTGTTACTCACAGCCAAATTTATCCCATTATACAAAACTACCATATCTGGCCCTCCTTCTTGGGAAAAAACTGTGCCAATTCATTTTCATTGTGAATTAGAATTGGTCAGAGGGGCAACAGGCACCCCACTGAGGGCCAGGTTTTCCCCACGGGCCACAACTTTAGTATCAGTGCTGTGGTAAAACAAACAAAAAATAATGCTGGCATTACACTTCACAGATACAATAACATCCTTATCAACAACATGGAGGTAGAAGTTATGATAAGGAAAAAAATATGCATTTGTTGGTTAAGAACTAATTTACGGATTGGGATACTTTGTGGTTTCAAAATGAAAATATCTGTTTCAAATATTTTTATTGGTTTTGAAAATATCTGTATTGTACTGAAACTAAAGGGAAAAATATAGAATCAAATAAGACATGCAAGTACACACTATGTCTGCTTTTATCTGCTTTTAGTTTGAGGTTATTTTGATGTATTTTCTGTATTTTTTCACTCAGGTTTGTTTTAGCAGCAGCGTCAGGATTAACTGGTAACCACAGACTTGAATTATGTGTGCCCTTATTTTTGAAAAAAGGAAGAAAGAAAGAAATATAAAATAGTAAACAATTAATGAAGAAGGGCATGGGAAAAAAGCACTGGGGTAATGCAAAAATGTTTAAATAGAGGTATCAGGGAAAACATTTCATAATTATCCAGAGGCTTATTACTCTTTTTGCTGTCAATCATAGTAAATGATTTTAATAGAGAAGTTAGTTAGTTCCATTACAAAATGTGCAATATTAGGAAGTGATCTGCAAAACTTGTTTGTGGATAAAAGATTTTGCATATAGAATAATGAAGTGAATCAAATACTCAAGAGCACCATCATCTGGAATATCATAGTGACTATCTCTAAGATTAAAACAGTAAACCGTGTTAATGGTGTAAAAAAAAAGTGGAACCCCAATTCTCTCCTAAGTCTTCGGGATATTTCACCATCAAAAAATAGAGATTGCTTCTACTTCGTGGTCACAAAAGAAACAGGAAATATAAATGTCAACTTAGCAATAAAACATTTAACAGGGTATATTTTATGTAAGATTTTAAAATGTACTTCCTTAGCTTTGTTTGAGATACAGGCCAGTTAATGTTCACATTTTTTCAGACCTCCAAAAGAGCTTGTCTTTAGGTACAGTTTTATTCTTTCTCTGAAATGTTTGGCGTAGTAGTAAAAAATATGCCCTTCAAGGAAACTCATACTTTTTCTCTGCGTGTTTGTTTATTGACGTCACGTTTACGTGGATACATGTTTTGGCACAAGAAGTACGAAGCCCCGCCTTCACATGACATCACTTAAATAAAGCTGTATTCAACCAGAGCTCCGCCATTTTAACTTCCTGCTTCAGTAGACGACGAGCCCACCGCATAGTATTTGTAGTCGAAACGTTTTGTTATTTGGCGCTGTAGGGGTTTGTCTCATTTATTTTTTCTCGTAGATTTCAAACTAACTGCCTGTATTAGCTTGTCTGTCGGTTAGTTTCAGCCGGAGAGTAGCAATGCCGGGCCACACGCTGCGTGTAGCGGTTGTGTGCTCGAGCAACCAGAACCGCAGTATGGAAGCGCACAATATCCTCAGGTAAAGACGAGCCGCCGGGACGACAAGAAAAGAAACACGGCCATCTAATGAAAAGGGATCGAAATATGTGCGATATCGAGACGTTTTCTGATTCGGTCACAAGCTACGCCGACACGGTGACTGACAGTCCGTCAGTTGGGCCTCAGCGCAGTTAACAATGGACCCGCTCCTCCTCAGTTTTACATCGAGGCGTACTTTTAAACCGTGGTTTCTGACTAGGTTTCAGGTTTAAAGGCTGCTTTAAGTAAACTGCCACATATTTCTTTACTTTCTAACAGATTCAGGGCATCAAAATATCTGCCCCAGTTGTTGGGTTGGGTTTTTTTTTCCGCTCACATGTTGACAAGAGCGCCCCCCATGCAGGGAATATTCCGGAAGGAAGCAACTGCAGCTGGGTGGTTTGCCAGCTCTGATCAGTCACACACCATTTAGAAACGTTGTGTCTAGATTTATTAGTCTTTAAACCAAAGTTGTGTACTGGTTTGGGATTGTCTGGTCATTTCACACTTGGTTTCCTATCCTAGCAGGTGTTCTTTACTCAGTGGAAATAAGTGTATCTCTGTCCAGCCCAGAGGGATTTACAGACTAACACAGCCACTTGGTGACACACCTGTCACCCATGTGGTCAGCTGAAATAAAATAAAACATATTTTCACTTTTTTGAGTTAAGGTCTTGTGTAGGTAATGTTTAAGATTGTCTTGCACAGTAGGGATGAGCTGGGAACGGGCCCTCCCTCTTTGTGTGCACTGATTTCTGAATTTGCTTTCAAATTTGATCTTTTCTTGGTGTCACATTAGATATTTTTTTTGCAGTTTGAGTACCATGAGTAAGTTGAAAAGAGAATATTTTTCTTTTTTTCCCCTAGTAGTCAGTTCAATCTGGCTCACTTCCCTTTTGTAGCTGGAAATAGGTTCATCCTGTTTTAGTCTGCTGTGTTGTATCTGAGGGCACAGTTTGAAAATTTAACATTTATAGGGTACTTGTACACTCATGGCATGGAAATACACTGATTAGTGAATTCTGTATGTAATATCCTTGTTGCCAGAAATGGTATGTAATTTACTGTCTTGTCCTTTTCGTCTTTGCAGCAAACGTGGATTTGATGTGCGTTCATTTGGGACAGGGACTCATGTGAAGCTACCCGGTCCTGCCCCGGATAAGCCAAATGTGTATGACTTCAAAACAACATATGTACAGATGTACAACGACTTGGTCCGCAAGGACAAGGAACTGTATCCCCTTCTCACTCACTTTTACACACACACACACACTCACACATTGTATACTGGAAACCAGATAAGTCCATGCATCTTGTTTAGATCTTAATCTTTGTGGGAGTTGTGGTGGAAGTGTGATGGCGTTTGAACGGCACAGCAGATGGGACTGCACTGATGGGTAAATCACAAGCAGGATTTTAAATGTTACTGATATGCTTTATTAAACCTATAAAAATATAGGGTGTGGAGAACACCTTGCAGTACAACAGCCATGAAACAGTAAGTGCAATTTGGTGAAGATCACACAGTAGAGGTGTTGCTGAGACCATCAGATATAAATTTTTTCTCACACCTAAAGCTCTAGCTTTTATTGTGTGTCTATTTGCAAGGCTCTGCAACTTACCAGTGTTGTGCCTTACTAGTGCACTTTACCTGTGTTTTCAACACCCATCTTTTCCAGGTATGTTACCATTGATATGTTTGTATTTTGAGTACCACCAGCAAGTTAACTGCACCATCATCGTAGTGAAAAGAATTCACAATAATAACATTGTTAGATTTATGAAATTTTAAAAAATACTGACACATTCATTAACTTATTGTGTTTTCTCTTTTATAGCAAATTAATTATACTTAAACTATGAGTGAAGGGAGGTGGAGAGTGACTGACTTAAGAGCATACAGTATGTTTATGAGGTGCTGGATTATTTTAAAATATCAGTACTTTTGTCAATACCAGTGTATTGGGATACCTCTTGTTAAAAATATTTTGTCTTTCTGGTATTCAATTTTATCTGGTTCTCTTGACTTGTGTGGTTGTTAATTGCTATAATTGTTAATTGAATCACTGGTGCATCAGTAATAAAGACTGTTAAAGGGGGCAAGCAGTGGTCACAAGTAAACAACAGTGACTGAAAAAAAACTAAAGACATTTTAAAAAACACAAACACACATCAATGGTACTTTACCCAGACAGGTTGTATATTCAACAAGGAATAGAGTAGTTAATCCTGTGTAAAGGACTGGTTTTCTGAGACAACTCAAATTTTAATTGAGATATTGACTGTAGTGCCCCAAACAAAGTTAAAGAAGATTAATCACAACCACTTGTATTATTCCTCATTAGTGAGAGTGTATATGTACAGGCCTCCAATCTGAGACACTGAAAAGCCTTAAACAACATTACAAGTTTGCAAATAATTGAAGCCAGATAAGTAAAAACTGCTATAGTGGGTGAGTTCAACTTGTACATGTAAAAACTGTCTCAGACACTTTGATTTAATGAAAATAAATGTAGGTACTTTTGTCAATAAGGACTGGCTGGTGGTACTTCTTGGTCTTCATCGATCTAGTTCAAATAATCATGCCTCTGCTGTCAGCCTAATGTTAAACCAGTCCTATTGGTTGTATGTTTTAAGGTTTATTTCATTCCTGGAACATCACAATTTTTTCCTTCAGATAATTGGTTTGTTTAATTAAAGATTGGGCCAAATGTAGGGCTGTTCCTGCAGCATGTCTAAGAAAATCATCTGGAGTTCTATTATAGGCCTCTATAGTGAAAATCTAGGTTTTAAGTAGGACAGATGTGTTTCACCAAATTTTTTACTTACTACAGTATTCTGCTATTGCTAATGATATTACTGTATTGCAGGTGTAAATTTTGCCAGCCCACAGTAGGTTGAGAGGTCAAATCTATATTCCTGCATATCAAAGCTGCTGTGTTACAAATTGTAATCTAGCTGTCCCATAAAGATAGATTTGCTGTAATCTTGTTTTTTTGGAAATATACTCCACTCTTCCAAACATTTCACTATAGTGGTTGGTCTTCTTTTTTTTTATTTGGCAATGTCTTATATGATGGCCATATAGTGACAGCGTTACATAGACTTCAGCTAAGTTTTAAGAACACAGTGTTGGACAGAATTACAATATCTGTTTTAAGTACAACAAATTTTGCCCTGCTTGTGTGGCTTTTTGATAATATTAATATTAAACTTTGTTGAACAGATTAATCACAGTCAAAAGTTTCACATTTTACTGGTATTACCCTGAAATGCCATTCTTCCAATTACTTTTTCCCCCAAATAGTCAACTCTGAATGTTAGGCTTTTTAGACACCACTAGAGGGCGCCGCACTTTAATAATATAGAGACCTGCTGACACCATTCAAGTGTGTGCCTCAGCCCCTCAATGCAAACACAGTCTCATTCAAGCAAATTAATGTCTTATTGTTCCACACAGGCTTACTGGGTGTTGGCAGGCATTTATCAGTGTCCTGTTGATTGAAATCCTCTCTCTGATAGTTTGAGTGTGCTGTATTACCTTGAAATGTTTCTCTCGTTCCTGCTGTGTTCCTTGACCTCCCCACCTCTCAGATACACACAGAATGGCATCCTGCACATGCTGGACCGCAACAAGCGCATCAAATCAAAGCCAGAACGCTTTCAAAACTGCAAGGACAAGTTTGACCTGGTCATCACCTGTGAAGAGAGAGTCTATGACCAAGTGCTGGAGGGTGAGGCGTCTCATAAGACTATAATAACTTCAGGGTTATATGGCAGTAGTTAATTCAGAGCCCTCTGCAAGAACACTGATTTGGTACAATTTTTTGTGGGTCTGGGTCTGAGTGGGTCTGCTTGTTTCACTTTTTAAAAATTGGTTAAAATTGTTTATTTATTTTATTAGACTATGGGGGTTTGTGTCAGGGGCAAGATGTAAGAAGTTCAGAATAGGTATTATTAATACAGATTGTGAAGGAAATTGACTCAGTAGTGTGGACATCCTAGTCTCAATAAATGTATGCACTGATGCCTCCTCATGCTTGTTGTGTTTACAAATTTGACCAAATTCATTAAGATTCAACCTAAAGACATTTCCTGTATGTATATATTTTTTTATTTTAGTTTGTAACTTCACAATATCACTTCAGTTCATCATCTTTTTTCCCCAAAAACCTAGTATTTATTTTTATTTAACAAATAGTTTTTCACACCAAGTTCTAGTTAACTATGAAAACCTTGTTACAGAACAAGTTTTTATTCCTACGTCTGATTGTGCGGGGCTCACTTTGTTCTGTTTTTGCACCCCAGATCTTAACTCAAGAGAGCAGGAGACTCTACAGCCTGTGCACGTCATCAATGTAGACATTCAGGATAACCATGAGGAAGCCACGCTGGGCGCCTTCCTTATCTGTGAGCTGTGTCAATGTGTGAGTATCTCCTATCAGTGTGCTTGAGGGCGGAGTGCAACGAACACTGTCAAGTCATTTATGACATTGTGATTTATTAATGAAATTTATTTTTCAGTAAATTAATATGCTTGATATGAATAAAATGGTATTTAAGTGTACATAGTCTACCATCACAGATATGTGTAAAAGAGGAGATTCAGATGTTGCCTAGTGAAAACGCTACTAATGCTGTAATAGTGTGCTATTGGTTCATAAATGGTATGTAGAGATTGATTTTAGTTCATTGGTGCAAATGAACTGTGTGTGTGCACGCAGACTATATTTAATGTGCTTCCTCCTCCACCCCTGCAGATCCAGCACACTGAAGACATGGAGAATGAAATCGATGAGCTCCTACAAGAGTTCGAGGAGAAGAGCAACAGGCCTTTTCTTCACACCGTCTGTTTCTACTGATACACAAGAGGAATTTGCAATAAATACAGACCCAGATCACAAGCAATCAAACAATAGTATATGGAGACACACACAGTCATCTACAAGACAGTAGATACACACACACACACACAGCTTTGGGTCAGGACCTAACAAATGGCTGCTGACATATTGGTGATGATGGGTTTTTCCTCTATGCAGAGGATGGACTCGCTGCTCTCGCTCTGCCTTTATTTCTCTGGATCAAGGTCAGGCCAAGGTCCTCCCTCCATCCCAGTCAAGTGAAATCACTCAGCCATGTCTCCTCAGGGAGAGCCATAGCACCCACACCCCTGAATGATCAACTCCTTTCCAAGTCCCTCTGATTTGGTTCAGTACAACATATTGATGCTGATTTTTTCCCCCCCAGGTTATAAATAATTGTGGTTAATTTAAGCATATATGGCAGATTTTTATTCTGATCTGGGACAGTGTAAATGTGGAGGAGAATTAATTGAATGCGTGTTTTTGTGCGACCATGTGTTGTAGATTAGGATTTAAGTTAAAGTTGGAGGGCTAGTAATGAATAACCAAAACTAGACCTCTCTGAGGCTCTCCTCCAACCTGTTTCCAATATAATGTGTTGATTCATATTTAAACTTGGATATATGCTATTTTTCAGGGCATAGTATTTTTTTCTTTTGTAAATGTTAAAGAATTGAAGCATTGTAATTATTTGCAAACTGCGAGCTCAGCTCAGAGTGCCTGATTTTTCTGTATGTACATATGAATCCACTAAAGAAAGAGACATCTCTAAGAAACATGTCATGGCCTTTTATTTGCTTTGTGATATTTTATCTGTGGTGGTCTCCTGTAAGATTGAAAATGGATATTGTTACACTAAACTAAAAGCATTCAGATAATAATCACAATCAAGCTACTAATAGAGCTGTTAGAAGTACCTACTTATTTTCAAGTGCGTTTAGATGTTATTTAGACCTCTTTTTGGACAAGCAGGGTGAAGTTTGGTTATTTAAATTATTTAAAAGGGATAAGACAAAAATATTTTAACATCCTCGGTTTGGACTTGTTTGGACAGTAATTAATATCTCCATCTTGTGGTTCACTGACAGAAATGCTGTGCAAATTATTGAGGTGAGCAAGATGCAGCTGTAAACCTGGGTGAAGCATAATGACCACAGCTAAATGTGCAATTAAATGTAGGGTTATTTGTGTAGAATGGAGTGTCCTAATCATCTAGCCTGTTTCTATTAATTTATAATAACTAGGAAGACAAGATGTAATCCATTACTGCCTGGGTGTACTTCAGTGTTAATTGGAAAGTACTCCGATCAGATTGTAAAAGCAGTATTGCCACAGTATAAAAATACTGTCAAAAGTACAAACATAATAGCACTAAATATACTTAAAGCACCAAGTAAACTAAGTAAACATACTCTTTTTTTTGCCTCTTTAAACATAGTCGTCACGCAAAAATGCCCATTACAGAATCATATCTATTATGTGACTGGATTATAATCAGTGATACATTAATGTGTGTGTGTGTGTGTGTGTGTGTGTGTGTGTGTGTGTGCTTAAATTTGATTTTATTTTGTGGGTGAATTTTGTTGTGTTTTTATTTTGCTGTGAAATTGTAAAGCACTTTGACCTGTGCTTTGTGCATGAAAGGTGCTATAAACAAAGGTCATTCATTCAAGTTCATTCATTCATGTTACAACTGGTAAAAGTGGAATTAATTTGAGCTATTTTATATACAGCTGGTTGAATTAATCTATAATACACATTGTACTTTATTATTTGTCTTATATTTTGTATTAATGATCAGAATATGCAAAGTAACTAGTAACCATAGTTATCAAATTAATGTAGTGGAGTAAAAAGTACAATATTGAAATTGAAATTCAAAATTGCTTGTGAAGAAACTAGAAGCGAACCTTAGATTTGCGAAACTCTCGTGGTATTTGTGTGCATTATTTTTTAAATTGTGCACCTCAAACAAACTATATGTTTTATAATGTGACAACGCTGTGGTTAAGATCTGCTTATGTTTAAGGACAAAAAACACTTTGTTAGAGTTAGGGAAAAGTGGGTTAAATTGATAACTCTCGCGAGAGCTGTCACAGAACTGGGGTTTCCTTCAAAAACGACCGTCCGAAATGTAGCTGTTTGTGGAGTAGACAGTAGCATACAATGGAAATGGGAAAAAAAAAACTGTACTTAAATACGAAACTTGAGTAAATGTACTTAAAGTTGTTACTTTCCATCACTGGACCTCGGTAATAAATTAAATTAATTAAATTAGAACTAAGCGTTAACTGGCTATCATACACAAAAAATACTGTCACTTACATTTCGTTATGTAAATAAAATGAACTCAAAACAACTACTTAAAGTATAGTAAGATTTGACTTACCTTGGTAAACTATCCTGAACAACTCGATCAACTGACTAGAAGGGAACCCCGGAGCCACGAAAAACCTCGCGAGAGTAATTATTTGAACCCAATTTATGATCTTCTCCTAATCCTGACCAAGGTTTTGTCCCCAAACCTATGCAGATCTTAACAGCAGCGTTACGTTACGCTATAAATCATAATTAGTTTGTACAATATGCACGATGAAAAAAAAAACAGCGCTTCCAAATCTCGCGAGTTTCGCACATCAGGGGTTCCCTCCTAAACAGGACCAACAACGACCGTTAGTCCGAGAGATGGCAACTAAAATTCGAAGGAAATCGTGACGCTAAACGTCACGGCAGCTATTAAAAGTTGCCATGACAACTCCTTTAATTTACTATAAGTCTCAAACTGTGATTTGTTAAACTATCTGTAACCAGGAAAATTTGTGAAAATCCATCACTTCGTCCTTGTCTAGTTGTGCAGCTGAGCACTGGACAGAGAAGGCATGACCGAGCGGATCTAGAGGTAGGTAACGTCTGGAGAACACATAACCAACTGTAACCCAACACAAGAGTCTAGATATCAGTCTTTTGTCAGCCGATATCAATCTGTAAATTTATTTATTCAGAATTTTTATTATTTTTTCTTGCCGTTGTGTTTGGAATATTACAGTGTTGTGGTGAATATCGCACTTATGTCATGTATTGTTTTGTACCAGGGTTTCTGATGGACGCGCTTCTTCGCCGCTTTCGCAACTTCATCTTACTGTTAAAGTGCGGGGAGGACGGTGTCTGCACCTGTACCTGTGGAAGGTAAAATACAGCACAACTGTACGGAATAAGCCCTTAATTTGTATTGTCGTGTGACAAACTCGACTGAATACTGAATTCAAATCACAATTTTTGTAACGTCATCAGATGGATTACAAAAAATGCGATCTAATCGGAATATTTCTAGATTGCTTCAAAATAAATCAGTCAATAGAAAATACAACGAGGACCCCCCTCATATAGCCTATGTTCCTTGGATTAGAAAGACCCAGTTTCCACCGTTAATGGGTGATCTATGCTTGCCTGGTGGGAGAAACAGTTATAGCTATATTTATTAAGAGTTACAGGCTGTTATATTAGAACGCAATCAATGAACTGTTCTAGATGTAAAAAGTTAAAATATTATTCCTCGAACAATGAAGCCCATCATAAGATAAGTAAATAGTTTGATCTGTACCACCAACAGTGCAAACAGGGAGTGACCAGGGTGTGAAGTGTCCTTTATAATGTTCTTGGCTTTTTTGAGACAATGATAATGATAATGAGATTTTTGCTAAAATAAATAATCATCAGTAATGTGGATATAATGACTATCCACTTTTAAAGGTATCCACTCAAAAATGCATTATTACACAAACAACTTTCTCCTTTAAATTCTGAAAAGTTGACATCATTTTCACCAAACAACCACAAACTGTGTTGCTGACACTATTGTACAAACACATATTAATGGTGATACACAACAGCTGTGGGAAGATTTCGGGTTTTGGTATCAACTAAAAAATATCCATATCCTTGTCATGTTTCAGCATTATGGGTTAATTTTTTACCACTGGCACCGTTTTCTCTTTACTTTTCTGTGTACAAATCTCCCACCACTGGCTACTGTTCTGTGTGTTGCAGGGATCAAGTCTATCATGTCATTCCATATAATGAGGCCGAGTCCATGGGGGTTTCCAAGGAGAACTTCATCTTGTCCCATCAGCAGATGAATGTGTTAGCTGGACTGGTCTCAGGCCTCTGCATCAGCTGGTTCTTGCTGCGGCTGGATAGAGTTTGGTTCTTAGGGCTCAAACACTGGTGGGCAAACCGAATGAATAGTGAGTAAGAAGCAGACTTAAACCAAACTTGCATGTCCCTGCAGAAAGGCCACTTTCAGTGATTATACAGTAAGGTTTTTATATGTAAACTCTAGCATTCTTGTATGACTTTACTTTAGTAATTTTGACATAACCTCAACACCAATAATTTAAAGGATCGGTGTGTAGGATTTAGGGGGATTTGTTATCTTGATACTATGGCTGAAATGGTATATAATATATATAAGTGTGTTTAAATTAGTGTATAGTCACCTGAAAATATGAACTGTTGTGATCTCACTACCTTAGAATGAACCCTTTACAGTATATCTACACATAGTGTGGGTCCTCTTGCAGGGAGGCTGACATGTTGCACTGCCATGTTTTTACAGTAGCCCATAACGGACAAACCAAACACTGGTTATTGAGAGGGCCTTTTGTGTTTTTACATTACCTGAAAGCCATGGTACCCACATGCTTGGAAAAGGAAGGGTGAGGTGAGGGGTGTGCAATTGGTTGTAATCTGCACCTCAACGCTGCATGACTAAATCCTACACACTAAACCTTACAGTAAAACTAAATTTTAAAAAGATCTGTAGTGAATATACCAATAGTAGGACCATTCTGGGATAATCTGATCTATTCAGGAATTACTTACTATTCTGTCCTCAAAGAAACAGTGGGGAAGTTATAAAATGTGGTTTTATGTCATCAATTACAAATTAAAGTTGTTTACACACAGCAGCAAGCCTTTCACTCTAAGATAAGAGATAATCATTTATTAATACCACAACGGTGAAATTTGTGGGATTTATTTGTTACAAAATATATTGTATTGTAAATATATATATATTTGTTTTCTTTGGAAATGAAATGTCCTCTCTCTACTATTCAGATTTTTCACTGCCTCTCATCTCAGTCTGTTCTCCGTCCTCCCCCATACACACACAGCAACACACACACAAACAAACACAAAGAGCCTTTTACCAATCCACTTTCCTTGTCGTCTTTCTTTCCAGATGTGGGTTTCTGTCTACGGTTCCCCAGATTCAGCATCAGCAATATGAGAGACTTTTTCAGACGGTTATATCTGAGACACACAGAGGACAGAGGAGAATATGGGGCACACCAAGCGAGAGGTGGACCATATTGTTAATGACAACATATAAGAATATGAATTAAATGTGTGTGCTCTGCTATATGCAGTAACCTTATAGCTAATTGCAGGTCTGAAAGTCCAAACATTACTTTTTAAAAATGTACTTTTTGGCCATTTTGTGTTTTTTGTTAGAGAGAGCATAGTAAAGAGCAAAAACAAAGGGCTGAACTCAAACATGTTGTGATTGTACATAATTATATTCCCAGTTTCAAAAAAGTTACTAAGTGCTTCATAAATAAATAATGAAAAATCATAAAAGACAAAGGACATTAGTAACAGAGATCAGTAAATTATAAGCAAAAATCATAGTAATAATGAAAATATAAAATGCAACAAGGATACAAAATGATAATGGGTAAAGAATATAAATGGCACTGCCAGTCTAAATTCTTAGTTCCTCTGGACATGCAGCTGCACACCTATACAAGGAATAGAGATCAGAAAGATGGGACCAGACTGTGTATAAAGACTGAAAATTAAATGTTTGCTCTCCTCCACTCCTATGCATGGTGCCCACATTTCCCACAGTGCAACATGTTTGTTTGGGTATTTATTTATTTATTTATTTATTTATTTATTTATTTATTTATTTTAAGAAAGTTCTGGTGGTGTTATGTTACAGATAGATATCACATTAGGCTTGTGAAATGCATCTCTGCCACTTGGTAAATGTTTGGTATCTACAATAACAATTGAAGAAAAATTATACAGGGTTTCTGCAGGTCCTTAAAGAAGTCTACAATCTAATAATAACGTTATTTTTAGAAAGTTGGATTTAACTTCAGTCATGTTTTTATTTTATTTTATTTTATTTTTTTATTTTCATATTTTTTTGAGGGGGGAAATGATTAACTGTACAACTACAAAATGAAACCAACATTAAACCAGTAAACATTAATGCAAACTGTGCGTGCACATTTTTGCCAGTAGGGATGATAAAAAGGTCTTAAATTATTAAATTACATTTACAGTGGTCTTAAAAGGTTCTTAAAAAGGCGGCAGTTGGTCCTAAAATCCACAGAAAAGCAAAGAAAAGCAATAGTACATTTATTATTCTTAAACCATGTGCAATACTACTTTCAACATCATGGGCTAATTATTTTTTACATCATCATGTGCAA
>JAJHUR010097001.1:0-21735 GCA_027495735.1 Lutjanus campechanus
CGGTGCGTGTCGCTGTGTTAGATGCAGTCGGCTTAATAAAGTCAGTGATCACAAATTAGAATTATATATATTACAAACAACCTTTCATTCATCTATGTTTGGATTGGATTCTTCGGGAGATTTTAGCATCTGAAATGCATTTCATTACCGCCAGCTGATGGAGGTAAATCCGTCCATATGCGGCATCTCTGACAATATTTAACACAGAAGTAATTTGGAAAAGTATGAATCTAGGCATTAAGTAGTGTGAAATATAACACTACACGTTGTTTTCAATAAAAAACATTTGCACAAAGCAAGCCTATCCACTTTTCCATGTTGAGAAGAGTATTAAAATGATAATTCAAGGGACATTTATAAGAGATAAAAATGTGCGATTAATGTACGATTAATCACGAGTTAACTATGACATTCATGAGATTAATCGCGATTAAATATTTTAATCGATTGACAGCACTAATTTAAAGCTATAGTTGGTATCCTGTTCAGAAACACTTTTTGTTATACTGGGTGAAATGGTCCTTCCATCCTGAGAGTAGTCAATATATTATGTATTCAGAAAAAGTAACGAAAAGAATCAGACATCTGTGTCAGCTGCAGGCCTGTAAAACTCTGACCAATCCCCGCCTTTCGGTCCGAATGGAAAGGAACCAATCAGATGCCTTCATGTCTCCTGCTGCTCCCGCCCCCCTCAGTCCCTCCCTCTTCCCCGTGTGCACTCATCACGTTTCACCGTTGCCGGAAATATTCAGCACACTCCTCAGCAGAAATACGAAGTTAGCAGGAGAATAAGTTCATAAGGGTACAATGGCAGAGAAGATGCAGCCAATACCACTTCCAGTGTTACTTGTAATGGCTCGCCCTGCTGAACAGGCAAAGAAAAGTGATGCAGAGGTTGCTGTCTTTCTGTTGGACAGGTAATTATTTGTTTTGCTTCAGGGGGGATTTGTTATTTTCATGAAATATGTAACGTTTGCCAATTTAGCTACTTTTGTAGCTCATATTAGCCCAATGCTAACATTAGCTTCTCTGTCGGTGTAAGCCGGTGGTCGGTAGGTACTGCTTGTGGGGGCGTGGCTTTGGACGGAGCACTGACGGGAGGGGGGAGGAGGGGGCTTAGAGGAGGTGCCACTTTCAAATCTTGCTAGCTCTCCAACATTACCAACTATAACTTCCAAATAGGAAGTATTGCGGCCCCAAATCCTTAACTTTAGTAAAAGCACTAATACCACACTGTGTAAATACTCCACTACAAGTAAAAGTCCTGCATTCAAAACCGTACCTAAAAAATAAAAGTATAGATTATGAGCGAAAGGTATTTAAAATTACTCAAAAGTACTCATTGTGGGGTAAAATGGTCCCTGTCAGTGTTTCTATTACATGCAATGTTTTTGCAGTTTTGATGTGTGCTGCATTTTACTGCTATGGATGTTTAAGGTTGAGCTCATTTTAACTACTCTACATACAGCTAGCTAGTTTTAATCTGAAGCAATGCATGTTATCATCATGTTTGTAACATCACTGTTCTGTGAGAACCACGTCTCTAAAAAGTAAACTTTTCATGAGCTCAAAAAAAACAAACAGCCCTGTATTAAATAATTTATTTAGCTTAAGAAGTTGGAGAATTTCCTCAGTCCACAAAGGCACAGTTCATCCTTTTGTTTATCACAAACGTTTGCATTCAAAATCACTAAATCTGAAGAGACATGCCCATCACTGGACAGGGAGGGTATGAAAAACCCTCTGAGATGTAGTGGAGCACACGTATAAAGCTGCATGAAATTAAAATACTCAAGTTAAGTACCTGAAATTGGTACTTAAGTATAGTACTTGAGCATTGTATATGGGGCTGTCATTCTTACACTGTGATGTGCTCAGTCTCTGTGCATTAAGCTCAGTGTTTTGCTCTGCGTGTACAACTGAGGAATTTGGCATCGACCGGCCCCAGTGTGTAAACGGGAAATTACTCCTTGGCAATTCTGCAGCAAAGGTGTTTCCTCCTCTTCAACCTTAGTGACTTCTTTGATTAAACTACGAAGACAAAGCCAAGACTGCGCAAACATACCTGCATAAATCCAAAACAAAGATCTACAGGTTTCCTCCCTTACAAGAAAATAAAATCTCAATCAGAATGACTTTCATTTTTTAGATTTTTTCATATTTCATTTTTATTAGTTTAACTCTAATAATTTAACTCTAAGATCAGTTTATTTGCCTACACTTTAAGTATTGTGAACAAAGTAAAATAAAATGTATATGTGTTGGTTTCTTTTCTGAAAGAAACAGAGCTTCGAAAACATAAAATACAACCTATGTCCATTTTTTTTTTTATCATTTATGCAAATAAATAAAATATTCCTGCATAAAGTAACTCCACAGTTTAACTAAGCTGCCTACATGTTCTTGTCCTTGGTTTCTCAAGTGTCTGTGTTTTTGGTCTCTTCAGCCGAAATCAAACACAATGCTCAAATGAAGGGAAGTAAACTCTGACATCCTGTTTTTTTGGGAGGGCCAGAAAACAGGAGCTTGATTTTGTGGCCTCAGAGGGATAATTTGAGGACCAACAGAGAAATGAAAAGTAAAAGTAGCCGTTTACAGAAAATGCTCAGCAGCACCTTGTTGGTGTCATGTCCACAGCGTCCGTAACTTAAAGGCAACGATAATCTGGCATCACGTACGAAAACGTTTCATCTCATAGGTAGAAACGAGATTTAACTCATAAGAAGAAAGGGAGGATTTAGTCATTTTGGGGAAAACACAAGAATGGGAGCCCGCCACGTCCTTTGTTCTCCCCCTTTTTCAATCCTTGAATAAATAATAAGCCATAAAAATAAACTTGTAATTATGGTGGAGTGTGAAGGACTCGGAAAGAGAGAAAGAAAAAAAACTGTACTTAAGTCTGTTGTTACGGCAGTGGATACTTCTGTATCTCTTGCTAGATGGCAGCAGGGTGAACAGGCTGGGGCTAGGGTGGGGTATTGGGGTATTATCTTTTAACATCGTCCTGCTTCCTCCTTTCTCCTTCAGCACAGCTCGGGTAGCTTCGCTTCATTTTTCAACAGTCCGTACCAGGGCAAGAATTTCACGTTTCAGTTTGTTGTGATGCCCCTCCAAAGATGATTTGCCCTGCGGCCACAGTAGCTTTGATGCCCCGTCTGAACTGCCCCAGCTGCTTTCACCATATTCTCCTCTGTATCTTTCCTGATTTTAGACACTAGTGTCTTCTGTTGAGATGCAAAAAAAAAAAAAGAACTCACACACACATAATCAGTGGTGGGTCAGAATTTGAGCCTGGTATGAACCGCTGCAAAAGCGGACTACTGAAGTGTTACAGAAAGAGTGAGACACAGAGAGCTCAGGATGAGGACGAGAGAGAGAGACTGGGAGAGGCGCTGTCTCCTGTGGAAGCCCAGGACTGTCAAAGTGAGGGAAAAAAAGATCCTGTAAGTCAAAATAATGACAAATTCTCTAAAAAAAAATAATAATAATGAGCTTGTATACCAAAATGATCTCAAAATAATGACTTACTATCTCAGAAATAATGACTTATCTGAAAAACAAACACTTATCTTAAAATAATGAGTTAATATCTCACAATAATGACTTTTTATCTGAAAAATAAACACTTGTTATCTTAAAATAATGAGTTAGTATCTCAAACACATAAGGCCAAGTGGCCTTGTCCCAAAAAGAAATGATGATTCCAGGCCTGGCTTGTACGCTGAGCTGAGCCGTTTGTTCACGCGAGTTGGCTACTGGCTTCCTGAATCATTTACACAGATGTGTAGCAAGATCACTGGCTTCCCACAGTTAATGGGGAGGCCCTGAGACACTGATATATTAAGCATTCTGATGCTATTTAGAGTATGGATTTTTAAAAAGACAAGGGACCTAGTGAAAAGTAAAAAAAACAAAACTTTCTTAACCACAAGTTTATGAGGAGTTTTACGGGGCCCTTGGTAGCGTGGCTCCTAAGACAAATGCTGAGCTCTGCCTAATGGTAAGTGCCCCCCCTGGTAAGCAGCTTCAACAGTCTGCATGTTGACCCATCTGAGGTCGTCTCCATGCTTTCTGGAGGCACTGTTACATAAACAATGAAGAATAGTAAAACGTCATGGCTGGTATTTGAGTTGCTCCCTTGGGCTGTCAGGACTTGGCTCTTTGTCATCTTTTCCAGTCATTATTTAACAAAACAAACATCCACTTTTGTGATTGTGGTGATTTAGTTTGTTTTGTTGATCCGTGCATGTTTTGTTGATCCGTGCATGTGACGGTTGGCATGAATCTAAGGCGTGTGGCGGTTCCTGTTTTTCCAGGGATGAGGCCACTATCACTTATTCCAAAATACTTAACATGTTTGTTTATCTTACCGTATAATTGCTAACATGCAGTTCTTGGATTTTTTTCTAAGTTTGGTTAAATCGTTTATGTGGTTAATCACAAATGAAATTGTTTTTGCAGCATCTATGTAGATGGGTGAGTCCCAGTCTACTCCCAACTGGTCAAGTGGTGTCAGAGCAGGAAAAAATAAGTGATGGGAGTTGCCGTTGCATTCAAACACAAAACTGAGATTCCCATTAAATGAACATAGGTTTGGACCCTCTGGCTGCCTTGTGCTGGTCTCCACAGCCACCCACTTTACGTCAGGAAGGGAAGCCAGTGTATTTCCTCCCCTTCTTTATCTAAAGGAAGTGCCAAAATAAGCATCGCCAGCGGAGCGCCCCCAGCTCGGACACCTTTTCCACTCGGTTGGAGTCTGAGGAAGAAGTCAGAGGGGTTCACGGCCGCGGAATCAACATGAAGACTGTCAGCGTTCTTGTGCTCCTTCTGCTTGCATTGCTCCAAATCTTCGCACCAGGTGGGGGAAACCATTCAAAGTGCATTTGTTTGGGAGACATGCTGTTAGATTATCACAGAGTCAGAGCTGAGGGGCCCTTAAAAGTCTTCAGCTCTCCTGGAATAAGATCAATTAGTTTTTAGCCACGATTCTGTGCATTGTCAGCGCAGGGGCGTGATTTATTCTTATGTCATATAGTGCCAAAATATTTCCACAATTTGGGTTTGCGTGGAGGTTTATGAGACAAAAAATTTACTTAGTGATGTTAAAAAAAAAGAATATATCGATTTTTGTGTTGTGTATCAGTATTTGTTGTGATTGATCATGTTTAAGTCATGTTTTTCTCTCATGTTATTTAGTTTTGTTTTGGTATGTGCACAGATAAAGATCACAGTGTTGTTCAAAAGACGCTCACACTTTGAACGTTACCTTGGAGACATCCACTCAAAGAGTGTATTTCCGTTAATTCAGGCTGAGATAAGCTCTGTGTGAGTGCCAGTGTGCATGCCTTTTAAATACAGGCAATAAAAAAACAACTAAAGTACAAGTAATGAGAAAGATTGCAAGTGGTTTATTATTTTTCATGTTTATTTTTCAAAAATGTATTTTTTTTTTTTTATCATCAACATAAGATGTTAAAGCATGAATCAAAATCTCAGGAATGAAAAATGCCAAGTGCCAAAGTGACAAATTAGTGTCTCTTGGTTGAAGGAAAGGAAAAAGAGGGTGGTTCTTGGTTTGTTTGTTTTCCTTGCATGGAGCCAAAAGAACTTTTAACTGTTCTGCACAGGGCAGAATGGTGATCTGACAGCAGATAGCCAGTGGGAACCAAACTGCCCCCTCTCTCACAGAGACAACAGATCATTGTCCTGAGACCGAAACGTCCCAGCTGGCACCAAATCTACTTCCAGCGTTTAGCAGTAAACATCTGGAGGAAACACCCTCGCCCCGGCTACAGCCAGAGGCATTTTTACGAGACTTTATGAGCTTTTTTCTCCACAGCAAGAAAAGCAATAACAAGAAAATCAACAAAGATTTCTCTTAAGACTGGTTTAACTTGACTTTGACTTGACTTACTTGAGACTTACTTCAGAGTGGAAACATTTAAGTTAATACATATATGAGACAAAGACAATGCAGGTATGCAGAGCCTCGCAGCTTCAATAGTTCATTATAGGAGCTATGTGGTGAAAACAGCTGGACTAAGCTATGTAAACACACTAAAAATGTGTTTTTTTAAGGGTTACTTTAAGACTTAATGTGCAGTTTACTTGCTTATGAAAACATGCGATTTGACTTGAAGCCTTACTCAAAGGACTTGAGACTTAAAATGCACAGGAGTACTTGAGTACTTGGACTTTTGACTAACCTGAGATTTGCTGCAAGATTTCACTTGGACTAGTATCAAATAATTTAAAGGGCTTGAGGCTTGACTTGTGATTTGCTCCAGAATACTCAAGAATTGGTTTGAAGGTTTTTCTCAAGTTACTTAAAGGACTTGAGCCTCGACTTGAGACCTGCTCCAAAATACTTGGGATTTGACTTGAACTTGTCTCAAATGACTTAAAGTAATTGAGACTTGACTTTGAGACTTGTTCCAAAGTGCTTGAAGTTTGATCTGGACTTGTGTTGAACTAATTAGAGGACTTGTCACATGTCTTGTGACTTGCACTGAAATACTTGGTTTTGATGCTGACTCATGATTTGAGAAGTGCTTTGAAATACTTAATTACTTGGCCTTGTCTCACATTACTTAATGGTCCTGAAACTTAACTTGAACTTGTCTCAAATGACTTATAGGACTTGCAGTTGACTTGAGATTCACCTCAAGACTTGACTTGAACTCGTATCAAATACTTTAAAGGACTTGTCATTTGCATGGATGTGGCATGGATGAATGAATTATAGGACATGATTGGTTCTGAAATACATAAAACTTGATTTTGACTTGTTTAGAATGACAAGAAGAGACTTGAGTATTGACTTGCTCTCCAATACAAGAAATCTGACTTGTTTTGAATGTCTTAAAGGACGTGGGACTTGAATTGGACTTGTCTCAAATGACTTAAAAGAATTTAGATTTGACTTTTGACTTGCTCTAAAATATTTGAGGTTTGATTTAGACTTGAATTAATCACAGGACTTGTGATACGACTTGTGACTTGCTCGGAAATACTTGAGACTTGGTTAGGACATGTCTATAATGACTTAAAAGACTTCAGACTTGAGAACTGCTTCAAAATAAGTAAGACTGACTTGTGCTGGTCTTAAATGACTTAATGGACTTGAGACTTGACGTGACAGATCTTCCTTTTTTTCTGGCTTGATTTGGGTTTGACTCTAATTAATTAAAGTACTTGAGAACTGACTTGGACTCATGTTACTTAAGGGACTTGTAAACTGATTTGCTCTAAAATACATTAAAACTGACTTTGCCTTGTTTTGAAGGACTTTGGACTTGACTTTGACTTGTCTCAAATAACTTAAAGGACTCGAGATTTGCTCTGAAATACTTGAGCCCAGACAATTTACTTGAGGGACTTTAGACTTGACTTGAAACATGCTCCAAAATACTTGAGACTTTACTTAGACTTGCCCCAGTAGCCCTTAAGCAGCTTTGGCCAGAAGACCCGCCTTCCTGATTAGACGGACGAAGCCAGACAGAGCTGCAGGTGGTCTTCGCTTAAAACATGCAGTTCAGGCCTTCGGCGGCTGCTCTGGTGTGAAACATGTTGAATGTCATCATAGCTGACAGCGGTGAAGGCAGGAAGCTCGGCTGCACAGGTCAGGGGACAACAATAGTGTGTCTGGGATGGGACAGGATGCAGCTTCACACTGCTGCAGTGCTTGGAGCAGAGGATATCCACCTCAACACACCACAACCTCCTCCACTATCACGACTTCTCATCCTCAGTCTGACACTTGGGGCGAGGGCACGCCTTTTTCTCAGACTCTGGGCTTTAAAGTCGTGCCAAACAGGAATGATGCAAATATGCAACTGTGAACCTAAAATAGAGTCTGTCTGAGGAAATGCTTTGCACAGACACACTGATTCTGGTGTTTTCATGATGGAATTCCCAGATAACACATTATAGTTTGATATATTAGTTCAGACAGTGAGGATATGTAGAGCCTAAGAGCCAGAAGTGTGATTTAATGATCACCACACTGGACAATAGCGTCAGTGCTGCTTACGTATGACTAAGATTAGTTAACAGCAGCAAATTTATGTTGCGTACCATTTACTTTGAAAGTTGTAAGTCAGAGCTAGGAATGACGTCGCACCCCGATTGATTGCATTCCAGTACGAGTTGGAAAACCAGGATGTACGCCTCCAGGAAACCTTTTGTTGTGTTGCTCTTTGTTGATGCAAAGCATTACGTGGTATTTTGCACATACAAACTGGAGCAACATGCCCACAGAATCAAAAACGAGAACTGTTGGACCGAGTTTAAGTAAAAATTTGTCTGAAAAAAAAAATAAAATAAATAAATAAATATAACTTAAGACAGAACTATTACAACTTTCACTACTGTCAATACAGGGAGCGGCCATCTTGGATTTGGAGGTTCAGTTGACTCAGAGAGTCAGAAATCCGACTTCACGTGGCATTCCAGGTCGAAATTTCCGACTGGGAATTCTGACTTCCCAGTTCAAAAGGAACGTGCCAAAATTACTCTTCAGTGCTAAATAAATATGAATGAAAAGGATCATAAAAACTTAAATGCATGAGTGAATATGGTTACTGATTTCACCTGTCGCCAAAAAAAAGACCTAACTGTGCCCTAACTGTTTTGTTTCTGCTTTGCAGTTTCATCAGATGACTCAGATGAGACAGGTAAGAAAATACAACCACAAATAACATTATGCAAAACAAAAAATGTGCATAATTAAAGTTACATTTTATGATATACACTTGTTTTTGCAATCTGGCAGCGAGTAAGATGAGAAGATTAACACCTACCACTCTCCATAAGTTACAGTGCACAGAATGCGGTACAATGCTACAGTCAGAAGCCGGTTAGCTTAGCTTAGCTTAGCTTAGCTTAGCTTAGCTTAGCTTAGCTTAGCTTAGCTTAGCTTAGCACAAAGACTGGAAACAGGGTGAAACAGATAGGTTAGGTAAGTCTGGCTTTCAGCAAGAACAAGTCAAACAAACCAAAAATGTCAGAGTGACGCCTCTACACATACTGATATTTTGTGACTCAGTGACTTAAGGGTTTATTTTTACCAAACCAGAGTTGGTGATTGTTGGAACAGTGTAAAGATGAGACATTTTTGGTGAATTTTATTTTGTTTCTGTTGAGTTTGAATGAAGATGATGAAGCCAGCTAGCTAATGTTCATCTAAGACACTGAGGTGTTTATCATCATTATATATCATATAATTATATAGTAAAGGAAAAGTGAAGTAATTTACTAAAAGATGAAAATCACTAGAATTACCAGCAAATGTAACTATACATTGACAGGAATACAACAGAAGTACAAGGACATGCAGCTCGTAAAATTGATATATGTCACTCGACATTGTGCAAGCAGAGAATAGCTCAATAATTATCACGTTACGTATATGTCAGTTGTTTAATTTGTACAAAAAACGCAGGGTAAAAACAACAATTCGCTGTTTACGTGGAACTCCGTGCAGCTCTATGTCTTAGACAGGAGCATTAACTTTGGAGAGTTTATGCTAGTTGCCTGGTAACTGCATTTTACAGGAACACATCATTTAATAAATAATCCCCTGCAAAATATCAAATCGTTGGTTTTAGGTGTTAAATATCATGTCAATTAAAAATCTTTAGACACACTGGTGAGACTGTTTTTGTTAACTTCAGGCAGAGCAAGCTTCCTCTGATTCTATTACAGTGATAGTTTTGATTCTGTTTAAACCAGGTTGTATCACGGCTTTATTTTACAATAGTTCTTATTCAACTATTGCATCAATGTCCCTCCTTCTTGTATATCGACAGTACTGGCACCCGCAATCCCATCATCAACATCAGCACCACCAGTCGCACCACCAAAAACCTCACCCGCAGCAAAAGCAGCAGGTTCAACAACCCAGCGACCAGCAACAGAGACAACAGTCCCCTCAAAAACACAACCGACAGCAGTAACAACAACCCAACCAGCAGCAGGATCAACAACGACCCAAAATGGAAAACCACCAGCAGGAACAACAGTATCACCAGCTCCAGCTGATGCAACCACCACAAGTACTGGGAAAGATCCGGGTAAGAGAGTTAAGCTTCTCACCCTGAGCGTGATGTCCGAGGGAAAAAGCCACTGTGTGAAAATGGTGAATACAAAGTGTCTTTAATTAAGCTTTTTTTTTTTTTACTTTCATACGCAGGAGTCAATAAGACCAAACACATGAATGACAGCACTTCAACTGATGCCGGGACGAACAATGAAAGTACGACTTCTCAATCTTTTTTTAAAACACGGTTCACTCACATGCTACGGGACAATGATGGTGTAAATGAGCAATTAAAAGAGCTCTGTTTGTATCCAGAAACCGTACTTTTGCAACGCAAAGTTGGCTTGATGTTGGGTTGAGTTAAGGATGTAAAAATGTGCTTTGTTGCACCACTGCGTCCATGTTTGTGAAATTAGTTCTGTTTCTTAAGATTTATGCCTTATGTCCTGTTTGGAAGAGACAGAAAAAGTTTATGTAAGTAAAAACTAAAACAAATTATTGCTTAAGTTTTTTTTAGGCAGTTGCCATTAGCAGCTAGGTGTCAGTAGCCATCTATACTATTTGCACCCAGGGTGGAATAGCCAATGTGGCTATTTACTCCTGGGATATATAGTCTGGCATTACAGAGACAAGTGCCAACTGTAGGTGTCTGTAGACAAGAATGCTATTTTCACCTGCACCTGGGGTGTGAATGTGGTTAACAGCCAATTTGACTATTTACACCTGCATGGTACAGTCAAACCTTTTCCTGGGCCTAACCAAGTAGTTTTGTTGAGACTGATAACTGAAAAACTGAAATTAGCAGGTCAACTAAGGGCCTGTCCACACATATTTTTTTGTTTGTTTGTTTGTTATGAGTGTCAGCATCTTTTTTCAAGTATTCCCAATGAGGAGAGAATGTCTGCAGCAGCATGCAGCCGCCTTTTTCCAAGCGCTCCCACTTTTTTGTGTGACTGCTCCCGGGTGCTTCTTGTTGAAAATCTGTGAACTTTTCAACTTATACTTTTCACCGCTGTCTTCCCCGTTGCTTTTTGTCAGGCTACCAATCAAATAATAGATAGGGACTTGTCAACCTGGTATCCCAAAAAATGGAGGATTGTTTACCTTCTTTTTATACACTCTCAGCACTTTTGTAGCTTCTAACTGAATCTCTTTGGTTTGAAGTTTAGTTTCTCATGCTTCTTGTCATTGTTTGTTCTTACAGATAGCTGCTTTATTTTATTTTTACTGTTTCATGTTCAGTTTCGCATGTGGCTGAAGAGCATTTCACAGCAGCTGGACTCGAGACAAGCGTGTATCAAGACACACCTTCAAGTGGGGATGCCCAGATGTAAATCTCTGCAGCGCTGGGCTGACATGTTGAGTCACATGTGTATGGAAAAGGGCCATATGAGAGCAAAAATGTCAAACAAAAAAATGCTAATAGATAATAAAACCATAAGCGGTGATGCAAGACTGTGCAACAATGGCAGTCATAGGAATTTTCAAGATATTAAGTTTAAAAATTAAAGTTTAACCTTGACTTCTAGTTTCACACCAGACTCACACTTTCTGGATAAAGTCCTGTGTTTAAACTATTCATCTATCACAAGTCATCCAACAGACTCAGAGACTTTGTCACTCTTTATAGCTAAACTGGGGTGTAAATGGCTCAATAGCTGCCATGTAACTATTGCAAATAGACAGTTTCTTTTTATATTAAAATTTTGTTGTTGTGTTGTTGTTTTTCTTCTTCTTTTGTCTCATAGTTTTGGGAAATAATACTGTCCAACCAAGAGCTTCTAGACCAGGAAACCACTCTGACGGACAGATGCAGACAGACATGAACATAAATGGCACTCAAGGTAAAAGGAGATTTGGTACAAATAGTCCTTCATCAGTAATCAGCAAACTTGTGTATTCTAAACTGTTTTTTATTCAGACAGATGAGTGCACCTTGTAAACCTAATAAGTTATAAGTTTTACTGGCATGAGAGCAAGGTGTGACCATGCTGGATGTCTTTTTCTTTTTTTAAATAACAATTGTATTTTGAAGTGTTACCTGAAAAAGGACCAGATGACAGCACTGAAAAAACAAACGTGAACCAAGGTGCGTGCCAAATGACACAACATCACTTCTTGTCCTTAAATGTCGACATAAACATTACTCCAAGTTTGACTCACATAAAAATATCGATCTTTATTTACTACAGCTGGATCTACACCTGCCCCAGGTACACTACACACACTACACTTGTACATATTTAATCTTTCTCCTTCATTTATTCTTTATATTAATGAATTTAAGATTCATAAATACAAATGTAGAGCCAACATAATGTGGTTTATTATCACAAAGCAAATGTACTTTTTAGATGAAGTTGATACTTTTATTAAAACAGTTTTACACTTAAATGAGAATTTATATTTCAGAACTTAAAACTGGTATCCTTAATGTATTTTAATAATAAAGTAAAATTTAATCGATCTGCTATCAAATGAATATCTGAAATATACAGATACACTCCGCATGTTATCTGATATTCAAGTATATGTGTTTAATAGGCCTTTCCGTCTTATGTCATATGTATGTTTCATGCAGTACTGTAAGAGAATATGCAATATGTTGCTGTGGACATAAAGCTTCTATTGAGGAGGGGGAAAAATCAATTACCAATGATTAATTAAGGAATGTGTTGTGAATTTGAACGGTAAAGTGTCGACAATAGTTGGATAGTAAAACACGAGATTATAAACTCTACAGACTAATTCTGAATGCTGTGGCTGTTAGAATGTTAATAAACTTTTGTATGGATTTATTTAAGCAAGTAATAAGTTGATTTCAATCTGACACTTCCAGGGAAGCAAGAGACTACAGTACGGGTAACGGGTGACAACACAGACCCTGGTAAGTTATACTGTACTCGCACATTGTATATGGTTACGCTGCATGTGAGGCCATGAATGAAGAATGAAATCATTTCAAGTCATAAATTATTTAGTCATAAATAATTTTTAACCATTCTGTTCAGTAAAGCAGGAAACTAATCAAAAGACAATTATTTTGAAAGGTCCTCAGACTGGCAGTGATGAGAAAGAACCCGCCAAATCAGGTAATGTACTCGACTTTGGTAACGAGCTTCCACCTATGCGTGTGTCGAGCCTCCTATTAACATTTGTGCTGCTTTTCATTCGTCATTTGAGACGAAGATGGCAAATTTTATGAGTTTTGGACATGCAAGAAAGGCCTAAGTCAGGTGTCGTTGTCATGGTGATGATGGTACACACATGGTAATTGATGAGACACTAGTCACTGTTTGGTTAGGTTTAGGCACCAAAACTGCTTGGTTACATTCAGGAACAAAATATCATGACTAATCTACGTAAACTAGTCTACATCAAATAAAATAAATTGACATTTGGTTTCAGACGGGACACAAACAGCAGCCTTTTGGGTGAAAGTCCTGCATTTGCTTGACCGATCAGTCCACCACACCTTCTCCATATACAGACTTTGTCACTCTTTATGCCTCGTCACCTGACTTTTTTTTTTTTAAGCCACCATTCATTTTCTTGCTTCACAATGCGTTGTGGGATAGACATAAAGTTGACATCAAGTTTATGCAAATTCATTCACCTGGAAACTCAGATGATTTGCCATAAAAAACAAAAGAAGAAGTGACGTAGTGGTGGAGAAGATTTCTGTTATACTCTACTACTTAACCAAAACAAAGTTCAACATGAAGCAAATTGTGGGAGAAAGTGCAGGCTGCGTTTGCTGACAAGCTAGCTTGCAAAAGGTTGACACGCCAACCCGTGACGAGCAAGAAGTGGCCGAGCCAGTTTTTGTGGAGGCAAACCAGGCCTGCTTGAGTTCAAAACGACAGCTGTCATGTTGATTTCTGCTTTCTGTTTACCATGTTCACCATCTGGGTTTAGCATGTCAGCATGCTAACATTTCCTAATAGACATTTTCATTGCATATTAGGGTAAACACAAGCATCACCAATGATACTTACTGAGGAACGGTTCCATTTAGCGGTGCAGCGGTGGCTTTCAAGTGCGCCAACATGCACACTAGGAACACACTTAGCTATGCTGCTAATGTGGCTAGAAATGACTGTATCATATCTAAATCAAACCTGTTACCTCAGCATCATAACTATCCATCATCCCTGTAGGTTTCAACAAAATCTGATCTGTAAAAAATAATCTGAAACATGGTCATCTTGTCAGCTATTTCATCTTCTAAAGAAAGATTAGTCTAACAAAGCGCACTACTGAAGAAATGGTAATTCAAAATTAACTTTGATGCAACTGCTACATCACTGTTCTGCTGTTTGATTCTACTGCGCATTAATCTGTCTGAAACAAGTCTAACTAGATTCATGTGGGCGACTGTTTCCTCCAATTTTACCTTCAGACAAAAGGCTGTGGTTGATTCTGTTGCCCGCCCTCCTGGTTGCAGCTGCTGCTGCCATTGTCCTCAAATTCAAATGCAAGAAGGTCCACAATCACACAGGTACGTATGCAAGTAGGCTGCACAATGTACTAATATGCAGTATATCATACATGCAGCTCTATACCTCAGCTCTGAAGTGGCATGTTGCTTGAGTTTTACATATGGATGCTTGCGTTGGACATTTTTAAGGTTTAATAATTTGTGCATCATTTAAAGGATGGGTAAGCAACTCTGGAGAAAGAAAGTTGCAGTGTACTTTGATGATGTTGTGAAGTGGTGTGGGATCATGGAAGTTAAACAACCACCACAGCAAATGAGAATCTGTCTGACCGTTTTATGCACGTTGTACTTAGTCACATTCACCAACATCCGACGTATCTCGTGTTCTCCTAGAACTTGTAGCACCTACGTAGCAACAGCCAGTGGGAACACACAGTGTTACGTGTTAGAGCTTTGAGTCTCATTGTTTTTCTGTTGAGCGGCTCAGTCCAGGCCACCAACCCAAAGCGCTGGTATATTTAAGTCTCAACAATCAGCTGTCTTTCTCCAGAATTGCTTACAGCACCTTTAAATGAGAAGATACATATTCTGATATTGAATGAGATCTTCTCTGCTCTTCTACTCAACAGAAACCATCGATACCGGAACTGAGAAGTGAGTTTGAACTTTATCATTATGGACTGTATTTCAACGCCCTGATAAACAACTGAAGCATTCATCCCGTTTGCCTCTCTTACTCTCCCACAGCGCATCTTTCCAGAGCAGGCCCGAGAGCACCAAAGATGGTGTCATGCTCCTCGGGGTGAAGTCATCAGGCGGAGAAGAAAATGGTGAGCTGCCTTGGGTCTATTTCCTCCAAGAGTTCCTTCCAAGCTCCGTCTTTTTTTCTTTTCTTTTTTTTTTTGCATTCTTCCACCACTTGGTCAATCTGTTTCTCCAGACACAGACTCGCAAATATTCCAGGGAAGTTACAGGCTTTTAATATCTCATTGTACTGTACGGGCTTTTGGGGCTTTGCTGGGCAACAGAAGGTGTTTCCTGTGATTTCGCGCCCCCGCCCTCGAACAAGCAGCAGGGATTGAAAGATAGGGACTTCCTAACATAAACACAGATTATTTTGGACAGGAGCTATTGTACAGCCAGTAAATGTCACCGTGGCCCAGACGCTGGTGGGTGTGTGCATGTTTGTTGGTTGGGTGAACGTATGTGCACATCCACGGCTGCGCATGTCATACGTGGTTTGTACACAGACTCGGTACCCACTCACCCCACCCATGAAAAAAAAAAAAATCTGGGCACTACATGTCCTGCCTTCCTTCCCTAATACAATCAGGCCTCGATTACTTTGCTGCAAGCTTCACAGGGAAATGGAGTCATGCTGGAGGAATTTTGCTGAGGAAGAAAGTGTTTATGTTGTTACAGACTGCTGGATTTCTGTGGATTGTAGCTTTATAAATTCTTATCTGACTGTAAAACTTATTACTCCGCACTCCACACATATAGAACCTTATAATCCCACACTCGTGAACTGAAAACTTATGAACAAAAACACCTTTTTTACTGATTTAAAAAACTTAAAATCCATATCAGCAAGTACCACACTCTTGGAAATAAGGGTTCCAAAAAGATTCTTCCTGAAGGGCTGTGGTTCTCCCTAGCATATTTGCTTCTGAAGAACCATTATTTGAAGAAAGTGCTCTTCAAGGGTTAATTGTACTACCAAGGAGACTGTGGGGTGGTTCTCTGGAAAGCACCAAGGTTCCAATATTCTTGAACAGAACTGGTTCAAGAACCAGGGCTAATTTGGGTGGATTCTAGATAAAAATCCTTGGAATGTAGAACGGTTCTCTTTACCCCCTGGTAGAATTTTTCCACTAACATGGAGCCAGCCTTGTTCCTTTTCAAGAACCCAATTTTGACTGTTCAGAGCATTTCCACCTAAATTAAATTAGCTCAGAACCTGAATAGTTGGTTCCCAATTGAAACCAAATATTTGCAGGTTTTCCTTTGGAACCAAAGTGGGCGTGTCATACACAGGTACAGGTTCTTGTGCATTGTGTAGCGCTCTCTGTTGATGCCGTCCTTGATTACAACGGTTCCACTCAAAACTGGTGAGACCGTGGGGTGGTTCTCTGGGTAGCACCAAGGTTCCAATAATCTTGGACAGAACTGGTGCAAGATCCACAGCTAATCTGGTGTAAATGGCCTTGGGTGGGTTCTAGATAAAAATCTTTGGAATATAAAAAAAGTTCTCAGGAGAACACTTCCACCAACATGAAACCAGCCTTGTTTCTTTTCAAGAACCTCATTTTGATCATTAGAAGCATTTCTACCAAAAGTAAATTGGCTCAGAACCTGAATAGCTGGTTCCCAATTGAGACCAAACATTAGCAGATTTTCCTTTGGAACCAAAGTGGGCGTGTCATATTGTACAGGTTCTTGTGCATTGATGTGTTGATGAAACACGGGCTGGTCCAGTTTTCCAAAATTCTTGAACAGAGCCGGTTTAAGGTGGAAGGCCTAGAGAGGGTTCTGGATGGAACCATTGCACCCTAGAAGGGCTCTCTGTGGTTCTAGGTGTAAACCTTTATGTTGGGTTATAGGTAGAACTGAGTGAAACCTTTATAAACAATTCTACCAGGACCAAAAAATGGTTCTCCTAAGGGGATAAGCTGAAGAACCTTTTATGGTTCTAATTAGCACCTTTATTACTCTAAGAGTGCACCAAACAAATGACTCGTCCTAACGGTCCTAAATCTAATGGAATATAATGATTTCATACATTTATATGCAGATTGGCTTCAGGAAAGTGGTTTCAGAGAACAAGTGTGAAAATGTACCACCGAGGTTCTAACCATGGTGACATACCATCCTGTACTAAATGAAGTCAATGCAGCACTGCCGTCTAGTGTTGCGATGAAAAACAAAAAAGGAACAAATGATCTTCTAAAAACACAGTCCAGAGAGTCCACATTACTTTGATCACTGGATAAAGATGTAATTATTTGATCACACAGATGTGATTTTATCCCACTGTGATCTGATCAGTCGTCTCTGTTGTTATGTGTGTTTCAGCTGCTGCGAGATAAAAAAAAGAAAAAAAAAGAAAGAAGGGCAGCGACATCAAGATCGGCCAGCGGATGAGTCACATCTGTCGCCCACGCACTGACGGTCTGGAGGAACTCTTTAGATGTTTAATTTGTTTGTTTTTGTGTGTGTGAATTTTGTGGAACATTTTGAGAAGCAGAAAAGTGTCGAACAGAGGTTTTTTTTATATATGATTCTGTATGCTGAAATCCGTGTTATAATGCAGGGTTTTGTGAGTGTGATCGTGAATTTCAGAGTAATTAAATCTCTTTGATCCGATAGCATAAGCAGAAAAGTCACTGCCTGTGGAATATAGTAAAATAAAACTTAATCTATGCACCCTTTATTTTCAGTATACTGTTGACAAAGACAAACCTAAATACAGCTGCGTAGCTCATTTCTGTCTCCATGTTGGGCCACAAACACGTTCTCTGTACAGTGCACTGACCTCAGCTCCATCACATATTTGATGTAATAAATTACTGATCATTTCATAGTTTTATAGCTAAATATCCTTTGGTTGTGTTACCATCATTTATTTGTCTTGAACTTTTTTGTAGATGTTTTGGGGGGTTTTTTTTGCGTATCATTCAATGTCACCAAGAACAGGCTATTTTGAGGTGTACTCCATTTTTACTTTTTATGTATTTCAGTAAAATATTTCTTAAAGACAGAAGATGGAATCGCCACTGAAAACTTTTCTTTTTTTAGCCGACACTCTTTCCTTGCATGACAGTACTGTACATTCACCAGCAATTGTACAGTATGTGTGTGTGTACAGTAGCTAAGCATTAATTGTGTTTTTTTTCAGTGAATATAACATTCAAGCACAAAGACGAAGTCAAACAGATGGCAGAGGATTGTATTTAAAGACACCAGAACTGTTTTGAGGCTGGAATTTGTTGTTCTCCACCTCAATTTGCTCAATAAATCACTAGAAAACGGTGTGGTTGTTTGATTTTAAACTTATCTTTTTTAATTCATTTGGTTTAGTATCATATATTGAATGACTTGGAATAGTTTTGAAGGCTTTGCTCCACAAAATGTCCGTAGTAACATCATTTGTTAATTTATTTGAAGGGGCTTGCATAACATGACATTAAACTGTCATATGTGGTTGGTTTTGACACTGGCTGTCATGAGACCATTTTAAATGTGTCATGAATAGTTTCCTTGACCTCAAGTAAAGTGGTACATTTTGAACTTGTCATAAAGATGTCATTAAGTTTTATTACACCGTCAAATGCTTTTGTAACAGTGCCATGAATAATTTCCTGGACTCAGTAGTACCGTCGGGACTTGTCATAAATGTTGAAGGGCCAGTTTGACCACAGAGTACATTACCAAGGTGATTTAGCTTACAGTCACATGATGGGCAGATTGGGGTTAGCTTGTTTACTTGCTGCTGAAGTAGGCTAACCGCTGTCTGTCTGTTATCTGTAGCTGACGTTAGCTAGTTACTGTAGAGGCATTTTTTAACATTAGCGACACATGTATTTGTTATGATGTAATGATATCTGCACCGTTTAATGAGTAAGTGGAGTTCCCGGGACAAGATAAGTTACACAGGGGCCAGGAGGCTGGTAGTGGCGCGGAGGTGTGCTCGCTCTTGCTCTCTTTCTTTCATCCCTGGTGTTCTCTCTCTCTCTCTCTCTCTCTCTCTCTCTCTTTCTCTCTTTCTTCTCTCTCTCTCTCTCTCTCTTTCTCTCTCTCTCTCTCTCTGTTTTCTCTATCTATCTTCTCTATCTATCTTCTCTATCTATCTCTTTTCTCTATCTATCTTCTCTATCTATCTCTCTTCGTCTATCTCTCTATCTATCTATCTATCTATCTATCTATCTATCTATCTATCTATCTATCTATCCATCTATCTATCTATCAATCAATCAATCTATCTGTCTTCTCTATCTGTCTCCTTCTCTCCCTCTCTCACGCTCACCCCATGTCCCAGTGTCTCCGAGTGTCTCTCCCTCAGCCCCTCCCCTTCCTGTTTTTTTCCCACGTTCAGACTTTCTGACAGGGAGGGGCAGAGGGCGGGGGAGTGGTGCACCTGGTGGCCGAGAAGATGTGCCGCCGCTCCAGAGGGCCCTACTATGTCTTGATGTCTTGATAGAACTGCTGACTAAGCCACACGAACCTGCTGAAAGGGGGGGGGGGAGACCCCTGAGGGGTATATA
The DNA here is from genome assembly GCA_027495735.1 of Lutjanus campechanus. Taxonomy (NCBI): domain Eukaryota; kingdom Metazoa; phylum Chordata; class Actinopteri; order Lutjaniformes; family Lutjanidae; genus Lutjanus; species Lutjanus campechanus. The sequence goes on from JAJHUR010097001.1 coordinate 19,745, forward strand.
TACAGGTGCCTTAAGCCTTATCGTCAGTCCAACCCCCGGGGGTTGACTCACGTTTGTTGATTTTTCTTTGAGAAATCAATAAACTTTTTGTGGCCAAACTCTGTGCTCTTCAGTGACTTTTTTCCTTTTTGGCGCTGATGATTTTTTTCCCTTTTTTGTGTGTTTGAGATTGTTTTCCTTCACGATCTGACCTTGGAAACAGGGAGGAAAACTTGAAGATTTTAACTTAGTTGATAAGGTGTTGTGGCATCAAGCCCAGACCTTACTGGCCCGTTATCTGCGGCTTGTTTTGACACAACAGTTACCTCAGTTAGCTGTGGAGCTAGCTGCCTAATTATCTGACACATCTGCTAGCTGCTGGGAACCAAACCCAGTAAGAAAACCACCTTGGTACTGTATTCCTGGTGACACTGGCCACCGTCAGTCTTGGAGGCTGTGTTTGGCCACAGTCCAGCCAGGATCTCCACTCCAGAAAGATGCAGCTAGACGCTAACGACGTTAGCATTGCAGGGGAAAGTGATGATATGACAAAGACAGGTTATGTTGTCGTGGTTGCCGTTGAGTTGTCATACCAAGGAGATTTTGGACTTTATTAATGTCAAGTTGTCATAACAAAGAAATCTTGAAAAACGTCCACTTTGCATTTAAGATTACAAAACTGACCAAATGACATGTAATAACACCAGTCATAAACAATCTTAAAAACAGGTGTAATGACATGGTTTTGACAGTGTAATGATATAGTGTTACCGATCCTTCAATAATTATAAAATCCTGACTCCAAAAAAGTTGGGATGCTGTGTAAAATGTGAATAAAACCAGTACACAATAATTTGCAAATCCTTTCTGACCTTAAATACAAACCAAAGACAAGATAATAACATACAGTGAGTATAGTTAATTTCAAACATCTACAACATGTATTAAGTTAATAATCTTAGCTCTAGAATGACTGCTTCAGCCTCATATATTCATTATTTGCAGCATCTCTTATGTGGCTGCAGGGCCTAAATGAATCCAGTAGTTCTGTCCATGTTTTTCTAGTTATTGCTCATAAGTGAGGTGTCATATTTGACCCAGATAACCACCAACGGCGTCAACTCAGTGATTGACCACTAGAGGGAGCAAACAGCCAACAGAAGACAGTGAAAGCGCACCATGTTTGTGCCTCCAGTTCATAAGCTGGTGTTTATTGCAGAGAGGTTTCATGAGGTTGTTGACAGAGGAGTGACATTTAGACAACCGGTGTCAAAATCTCACTCTGCTCGATCGTCATCACACAGTGAAGGACAGATACGCTCATAACTAATGTCACCATGTCTTTACAGTTTTTTTTTTTTATATATATAGGATGAATTCAATTTCATCATAAATTCAAATGACTTTTGCCATTTTGTGGCCCTGACCTCCATTTTGAATGAATTCACACACAGCATTATGTGGACTGGCTCTCGCTCTCTACGTGGCCTTTGTAAGCTGAGACTGGGTAACAGCTTCGACTGTGGGCAGGCTGCCCACACGGAGACAGTGGGCAGACTGGCACAGGGCCCATCATACACTACTATAATGCAACAGCAGCTGTGGCACGGCTGAGTTACAGTCAGGATGACAAGCCAGGTTCCCTCAGCTTCACTCTTACAGCTCACATTTATCCACTTTTCTCTGACAGAGAAAAATCAATATAAACGTTACCTTTAGAATTTATTTCAACCGAGCGCCTTTGCCTGTCATTACAAAATAGCACCTTGCTTGAATCTTGCCTTTGTGAGGCAGCAGTCTCATTGACTGAAAGTTACTGTACGCTTCAGAGAACTAATGGAGGCAATTTCCGCATATTAAATCTGTGATGTGTACACCACTGCAGTAAAATTGAACATTTTAGCACAGTGAAAATCGTTCCCCTGGGAGTGTTTCTCTGGAGAACATAACATGACTTAGTTAAAAATGTTCATAAGAAAATGGGATGTTCACGCTGTCTAAGGGGCAAAATA
>JAJHUR010097002.1:0-40913 GCA_027495735.1 Lutjanus campechanus
GACAGCGCTGTTTCTTCAGGCTGTGCTGCCACAATAATCCTGCTAATGTTCATGAATGTGCCACAAGTCCCCGAGGAGCTCGACTTCCAGGCACTGACATCAGAAATATCTCTCTGCCTCATGTTAACACTTTTGACTCAAAAGTAATAAAAACTGATATTTTAAATAGATCTTCTGGTCTATCACAATTCAATTTGATTCCAATTCAGGCGGATATAGTGTGATTGGAAAATGATTATTGATGCATCTTGATACATGAAATCTTTTGACTACTTGCTACTCAAAACTAGCTACTTACTTAAAACATAGCATTTTTGTAAAGACCCATAACTAAAATAAAATAGATTAATTTACTTCCATTAGCTTTTGTTAATACAACAGTAGTATAAGTAGCAGTTTCCTTGTGGAATCATATCAACAATAATTTAGTTAGACACAACTTTCACAGCGTGGCTGCTTCCCAAGTCTATTTTCTCTTTAACTTCATAGAAGCCAGAATGCTTCCATATGCTCAGCCATCATCAGCAAAACTCAAGAAGTAACATAGTTTAGAACAAGAACAAGACACACTATTTTCTGACATTTTATGGACCAAAGAACTAATCGATTTCTCAAGAAAATGATCAATGGGTTAATTGATAATGAAAACTAGATGAGTGCACTCAGAGTGCAGATCTCCACCAGGCAACTCAAAAAGAATATTTGAATGAAATTTGAAGAAATTCACTCCCAAGTGTTCCAGAGATATCATGTTCACGAGTGGAACTGATGTGAGGTTACTGTGACCTTAACCACCAAACTCTAAGCAGAGTCCATGTGGTCAAGTTAACCACCAAGTTAATCTTGAGTAAGAAAATGTAAGAGCATTCATGAACTGCCTATAAGGTGAATCATTGTGTACTCTTTAGGTTTTAGGTTACAGGGTTGTGAAAAATCTCTTAAAGTTTGTAAGTTTATAATGAGCCCTTAACTGTGCATAAATAAAAGTTAAGTCATTACCATTAAGGGTTGCAGGCTAATCACTTTGTAAGAGTTAATAATAAGATGTTTTTACAATGATTTGTGTATGTTACAGTTGTTAATGAATGGACTTCTGTCCAGATAACTGAAAGCACTTTTCTAGGTCAGAGGTCAAAACAGTCTACTGATCTAAATCATAAGTATAATAATGAATAACTTCTTAAACATTAATAAAGTCACTAGTTATATGTTATAGACTCTTTCAAGGGGTGCCTTATTGAAAAAGTACCCTTTTGATTATATGAGCAAAAGCAAAATGTAAAAACCTACCAGCTGAACTTCTGTGAAAGCATATTTAGTATCACTGAAAAAGGGGTCATGGTGGCTGTGTGTGTTTGTAGGTTGGGGATATGTTGTGCACCTTGCCTGCTTGCCGAGTAACACAATATACAGTATCGGAAACCGTTGAAGCATGTTTTGCATTCCAGCAGGAGAGAGGCAGGACTATTGTGTACAGAGGCCATTGTGTTTGTCCGCTGGCAGACACCAAACCAGACCATGACTCATGCTAAGCGCAGTCTGAACTCCCCACCAGCAGCAGCTAACAGCATGGGCTGGGAAAGGTTACAAGGCTTTAAATCAGCCCTGCATTCAAGTCTGGTTCACTTTTACAGTACCTGTCAACCATGACAGAGACGAGCACAAGATATGACACAAGTACATGAGCTTGGAAATGAAAAACTGGTTTACAGTAGAAAAGCAAGCAGTATGTAAACAGTGTTTCCTGCCAAGAGCATGCAACTGTGAGGAAAAAGAGCACGGCAAACAAGAAATTCAATTTCACTTGTCATGCGAGCTACATCAGATGGCTGCTCTCCTGTAAGCTGCAGAAATTGATTCATGGAACTTTCAGGTTGGTTATTTCTCACAGTATAAAAAACAGGATCGGGCAAGGCATCTACAGTACATGAAAGTAACTAGCAAAGGGTTTTATTTAACAGTCTACTTTGTGGTGGACCATCACACAATGAAAACATTTTTGTTTTCAACAGCCAAAAACACACACAACACACTCTCAGGATTAACTATGATGCTTTATATAAGCAAAAGATGCAGGCTAATGTTTGTGGCACCAGTGATGATTTGTTCACTGCGGTTTAGGAGACAGAATCCATCACTTTAATGCATGAAATGATTAAAGGCATGACCAATGGTTTGTTTTTTCCTGTGCTGATATTCAAGCAATTTTAACAAACTTACTATCAGAACTCCGATGTCCTAAAAATAATCTCCGCATCTACGTTCTCCATGCTCTTTGCCCCATAAGAGTTAACATCATAGATACAATCTGGATTGTGAGCGAAGTAACAATTATAAAAAGAACACCATGCTGTGGTACTGCCGCACAGACACACGGACTTTCACTTTACGCTCTCATTTGGATCTATGTAGCTGTCCGCACTGGCACAGCTGTGTCTGTGTCTCACAGGTGTAAATGCAACCTGAAGCCTTAGTGTATGCTTTACATCTGTTTTTTAAACAATGCATACATAAAAACAAGGTGAGATTATCATCTAGCGGTCACAATAATTAAGGCCTAGCCTAGTGATCAGCTACATTATGAGCTGTTTTATGTTCCAAAATGCAATTTTTATTTTTTGTTAGGATTAGGTGATGTAATGCGTTGTGTTGTGTTCAGAACATGGTAGTTTGTGTTGGTAATAGTCATTTTTGTGTTTCATTTTGTTAAATTTCTTGAAGCTGCTAATATTTCACTGGAGTTAAAGGTATTATTTTCCCCCACTCTTCCCATCCTCTGACGATTGGATCGTCTACTCATGACATCTACATCGTGAGTGACTGCGACTGGGCAATATAAAAATGGAAGTGATCAACCAACCCTATTTTCCACATTAAAATAATAAAATTCAGAACCACTTTTAGGAGCCAAGTCAAACAAAAATCAAGCCTCAATCCCCACAAACAAACTTCCTTTCAGCTGAGGTCAGGGTTTTCCCTAGAACTTCTGTTCTCAGGCAGCCTTTAACCCCAGGCCATGATGCTCCAACCCAACCTATTTTTAAGTTACCAAAATTGAACCATTCCTAATCTTACTCCTAAAATTTAGCTCATGAAGTTTGTTGGCAGCCCGCCATGGTATCATACAGAGCATTAGTTTTACTCAACAGCCTCAATTCAGGAAAAAGGGTTCAACTGGGTTCAATTTAGCATCTAGCAGCTACCAACAGACATGCCTACAAAGAGGATATTTCCTTTGCGCCAGCATGATAACACAAAAACTGTCACAATTTTCAGCACAGTCATGTTTTTGTTTTTTTAAAAGCTGCAGTTAATTCTGTCATTTTGAGCCACCAATAATATCTCAAAGAGACTGTATAGGCCCAATCTGCAGTGCCTAAACTAGGTGATGCTCCCTACCATAGTCCGACTGATAAGGCGGGTGTACGTGGATGTAAACATCATGCCTAGTGCGACATGAAAGTCAAATTTTGTCCATTGTGACAATCATAAAGTTGTTGCCTCCCAGAAGCACCTTGTTTACGTTCAGTAACGTCTCAAAAGGATTCCCGGGGGGACATGCAACACTCCCTCTCTGTCCTCTAGATAATGGTGGGCCGACGACTGTTTGCACTTGATTGTGTGACCTTTCAGGCTGACGCGAGGAAGATAAATCCAGCGCCATGGACAGATAGAGCTGGTGACACCGGGCCATTCATCCTGGCCTGGACAGCTCCGCATTTGGCTACTGGACCAACGGTGAAAAAGAGGGGAGGAAGGAGGAAAAATAGAGCTGAGGACAAACAGAGAGAGGAAAGGGCACACAGGCCACACACACAGCTATACCTCATGTTTACTTATGAGCTTGAAGCCTGAAATCTTTGAACGCAAACAAATGACTATGGATGCATGCAGGCTCGAGGACTGATTTACTAATGAGCTGTCTGAGGACATAGCTGAGGACAGCAGGATTTTTATTTGAATCGAGGAGAGAACAAATAGAAAAAGGAAAATAAACTATATACATCCACAGGCCAAATACCAGAAGAAAGATGGAATACAGAAAGAAAGGCACCAGACCAAAATACAAATAAGGAGCTTGTGGTGAAATGACATACAGCTGTAGGAAAAGCATACAATCAACCAGGGCGGCTTGTGATGAAAATCCAATCTGTCACGCTGAACAGAGAAGTTTCATTGGCTATGAATCTTTTAGGAGGCCGTCAGTGCCACGGGCAAAGGTTAATACCCACAGAGGAGAGAGGGCTACAAGACACCGCTATGCTAAAAATTACCGCTTGGCTTCTCTTTCTCTGAACACGAAGGCATGACTGAAACGCCTCGACATCTGTCTGTTCAACTTTCACTTAAGGGTTTGGTCACAGTTTTGTGGCTAGACAGCAACAGGTAAAAAAAAAAACAACCTGCCGCAGCATCAATAATAAAACATTTTGCTATCAAATGAGGGGAGAAATTAGGGGGGAAAAAACAGCACAGACAGAAGCAGTCAGAGAATAAATAAAAAGAATGTCGCCCTGGGTCTGGAATATCTATTTGCTGTGATCAGCTCAGTAGACACTTCACAGCACAAAGCGTGGAGGATGCAAAATTTAAGCGGTGAGTGGACAGACCCCTGAGGAAACAAACATGGAGGAAATTACATGCTCCGTCTGAACTTCACGGAAAGTCTCGTAACAAGGTGTTCTCTTCCGATACGTTGCAGATCTGAGGAGATGCTCATGTTTTTGCGCCACCTCTTCTCAATTACTGAGAACGTAACGGGAAGCCAAAGCAGATTTGTTGATATTTTGTGAAGTGGTTTAAACACAGTACCTTAAAGGAATAGTTCAGATTATGCAAAGTGGGGTTGTAATGAGGTACTTATCTACAGTGAATGCATTACCTACAGCAGACGGCAGTCAGTTAATACCCTGAAAATCGATATCTACCTCATACAACCTCACTTCAAATAATCCAAACTATCCCTTTAAAAGGTAAGGACAGGAATTTATGTTGTTTTTCCAACCTTTGAATATCTATGAGTCTTCAAATCATCACAACTAATAATCAGCATGAGAAGAGCAAAAAGGGGTGCTGACTGGGCCAGCGTGTGAAGGTCAGAGATCAGAGTAAACACAAATCAAAGCTGCAGCTCTGTACCTTGATCTTCCTTTCTGATCATGAAAGGCGCCTTAAATTAATTTATGGCAGTCAAAAGCCATCTGTGTAAGATCAGAGAGCACGCTTGTATAACAGAGAGATACATATCAGAGGGAATGGATATTTTCAGCTGCAATTTTGAACATCTTTCACTTAGAAAAAGAAAAACAGACAAATAAGATCTATTATTTATTATCAGTCTGTCTGCCTAAACCCTGTAGTTTTCTGTGAAAATGGGCTGCCAAAAATGTCAAGAATATTCTAAGGCAGTAACCACTGATGACCTAATTATCAAGATGAGGTTAACACAGATCAGGGAAGTCATTAAAGCAACAAAAACATCTGCAGCAATAGGAAAACAAAACACAGCAAAGGTTAATGTGAGTCAGACAAGACGTGTTCAAAAACACGATGAACCTCTGATGATGCACGCTGGCATCAGTCAGGTGTTTGATGCAACAAAGACACAACAGGATCCTCCCTATGTGGTGCATTGTATTGGTCTTGGCTAGAGGACAGCTACACATTTTTGTTTTTTGTTGTGCTAACACTGTAGTTCAGCATACTGAATTTGAAATTGAACAATGACAGCGAGGTTAAACTGCTGACATTCAGCTTGAATTTAAGGCTGTTTGTATCCACATCAGATAAAAAAGTGCAACAACTGCAGCTCTTTTTATACAATGTGTAGTGCAGACATGCTAATATGAACTTGAATAAAGTAAATAAACAAAGATTTCATATTTGGTGTACAAGTCAACAGGGCCAATTAAGGTTTTGTATATTGCTCGCAATAATATTAGCAATACCAGGGTTTTAGTATCAATTCCAAAACAATACTTTTTTGATACTGTGCATTCATAAATATATGGGTTTTTCTACATAACACAGTAAATAAGATTATAAATCTACGCAAACATTTAATGCAGGAAACAATAAAATAAAGATAAAACAATTCTTATGCCGTGTTCTGTTTTTGTCTTCTGTTAAATAAATCCAGTGCACCCAAGCAGGTTAAATAATGAAAACGGAAACTCAGACACATCACGCAGAGAGAACCAAACAAAAGGACACGATGAAGCCCATGATCCTTCCATACTTGACATTTCTCAGGACACATTTTGTGATCAGTTGGACTGAAATCAGCTGACTGACTTAACCTAAAAACTATATGGTTGCCATGCCTTTTGAATTGTCCCCATAGTGTTGGATCCTACACTGTTGACCCTATATGGATGTGAACACCCTAAAACGCCCTTCTCTATCTACCTTGTTATTGTTTCATTTGAAATTCAGTGTGCCGGTTCACTGCAATGACAAACGCATTGTCCTGACGCTCTGTTTGTACTGTGCTGCATGTGCGTTCACTAACAGGGTGCGCCAACAATGTCAAGATTGACAGCTTGGCACTGGTTGTTGTTGTATTTGTCTCCAAGTTGCTATAGCACCATGTTAATTATACATATTCATATCTCAATGTAAAGTGAGGTCACCAGATGTCAGTCTCATGGCGTCATAATGTAACCTCAGCTATAAGTCACAGATAAGCTGTGACTGAAATCACGTCCTCAATTTACTATATCTTTAGTGAGCAGCTAATTAAGATTTCTGACACTTACAATCCATCATTTTGTGTCACTAACAGAAACCAAACCCTCAGGAGGTGAAAAGTTGTGTTGTGGGATTTTAATCTAAATGTAATTATAAATGTAATAACATTCACTGGAGAGTAAATTTTTGAGGGAACTACATTATTCATATGCTTTTTTCATAGCTGCTGTGATACTATAACTCATTTTCAAACTTGCACAATAACACTAGCGTATTTAAAGTACTTAAACTTTCTGTTTTTGCGCAGCTTTTGCCTACAAATATGTCCATGAGAATCTGTGGATCCTACTACCTACTACTAGCTTTAAGAGTCACCATATGTGCTTTCGCTGTCATTCGACTCGTATTTAATTTGGCTACTGTCTCTACGTCGGGCAAAGTCATGATAAGAACTGGGAGGACTTCATCGAACAACATCAGGTGTTTCTCACCACGTGTTGGAAATGTAAATGCTCTGACAGAATATATTGCCCTCAGACTTCCCAGTACATTTAACGGTTGTCAGGTTTCCTCCATATAAATGAAGTGATGCTATAAAATGCAGATGAAAAGCAGGTGGTGGTAAGGCAGAACTTGCTGCCTTATGATAGCGTTCATTTCCACAATGTAAAAGGGAACTTTAATGCCCTGCCATTCGTCAGCTCAGTGCCTTCATAGCTTAAGTTTGCTTCCAACTGGAAACACAAACTTAGCTGCTTTTCTGTTTTTGCAGACATTATGATGTGCTGCTTTGATTTATCACCACAAAGCAAATGTATGATGTGATCAATCAATAACTGACATCTCCTGAGTCTGACAGATTATGATGGCACTGTTAACTGTATGATAGTCTAAACAAGAGCCCCATCCATTAAATAAAGAGTATTTCACCGTGTGAAGTAGTGCTTTTTCTCCCTTTACTTCATGAAAGTGTATTGATGTTTTCTGACGGTAGTGGAGACGGTCTTTATTTCAGTGAAGGGAGCTTGTTACCTTTAAAAAATGTGGGAAAATGTTGAAATGTACAGTGTTTTCCTCACCATTGCTTTACATTGGACTCTCCTGCCTCCCTTAAAGGACACAAAAGATCTTATTTATGTTCCATTGTCTTTTATTTTGAAATTCTATTTTGAAATTATGTTTTTGTTTCTGCACATCCTCTCTGCTGTCTTTCTGCTCCATCATTACAGGTGGAGAGATAACTGACAATGTAAATTCTAAACTACTACTTAAATAAAGCAGAAAGAAACAAATGTGTGCATATCTGCACAGTTATACAGGGCAAACTAGCTATATGAACCTTTATTTGCTATATTTACTGTTTGTAATACTTGTACTTTTGGTTGTTTCTTTTTTGTTTTCTTGTCTACTTGTTTAGTTGTTCAGTACTGCGAGATGGCACACACATTTGCTCTTGTAGTTTTGCATAAATCTGCCCTGGAAATTGTACAAATGGTACCACAGAAGGAAATGAATGTATATCTGCACTTGTGTTGACTAACAGAGCATCAAAACAAAATGCCAAAAATAAATTATCCAAGTAAAGCATGAGAGAGAGAGATGCAATGACGAATTGAGGTATTTTGTGAGTGGTACAGTATACGATCACTCCCTCCAGTGTTGTGTGTTGTGCGTCAAAGTGATACACCGCCTTGGTAAATACAACACACACACACACGAATAAGCACATGAACACAAAGACACTCAAGCGTCAAGCCTTGATAACAGGTAGGCCCTTCTCTCAACTCGAACAGGTTTCAGGCTCCTTTGTTGGGAAGAAAGGCTTAAAGATCAAGGCTTCGCGCGTTTGGCAGTTTAGAGCCACATATTTATTCGATTTCAAGGGTTCAACTGCATTCCTGGGCTGTTTCACCGACCTGTGTTTTCAATACTGTGTCCTTTTGAAGTGCGACTTTCTGTGGCCTCTGTGCAATTTTTCAAACAGCCATGGGGGGAAAATCCTCTCCATCTATCTAATATTCAGGCAAGTCGGTCGAAAGCAGAAAATTAAATCAATCCGCTGGTGTGGAAAATATTTTCACTTCGGCCTAAATTACCACATAAATCCTCATATGTCTTGTTCTAATAAATCCTGTTTGTTTTCATTCAAGGGCAACGCATTTGCCAAGAGCACCACTGAAGTTCAGAATTAGATTTTTTTTTTTTTTAGTTTGTGTTTGTGAAAATTAAGTTTGTCCTTCCCTTTGGTAAGAAATGAGAGGAAAAATTGCCAAGCAAAACACTGGCAAGACTCAGAAGTATCATCCTATTCAGCCAACATTCCTCTGTCTTTCACTTTCACTCTTTATATTGCAACAGGAGGAAATTACCTTTCTTCTTCATTCCTGAAACGCAGGTTGGGTTATACATGTAAAACCAGCTCATCTGATTATAGTGATGCTTATCAGGAAGAAACAGAGTGAGATCCATGGTGACATAACACACAGAGGCAGTGCGTGAAACCTGTTAGACTGAAAACAAAATCAGTCTGTTGGTGTGCATTCACTCATACAAATACAACTGAGGCTTATTGTCCCTCATGCCACAAAACAGCAGAGTGAGCAGAGTGACTGTGGCTGCGTCAAACATGAAATTTGAGACAGCATTGGATTGATTTTGAATGAACAATAAAAGAAATAAAAGAGATAAATGAGAAATGACCGGTCAGATTTGGACTGAAACTACAGGGAGATTCATTCTGGCTTTGCTTTCTGGCTTTTTAAAACATTAAACTCAATGACCTGGTGGAGGTGCTACATCTAAGGGCCAACATTTCTAAATCTGAAGGGCTATAAATCCAACTGGTGTTAGTGGACTGGAACTAAATTCAGTAGAGGTGATATTCACACAATTTGCTTTTAAAAACCCAGTTCACAGTTTTATCTGTGAAAGTGTTTTTTAATGTGCAAGAACACATTCTTGAAATTTGCCGTGGAGCTGGCATAAAAAAAGAACTTAAGTTCTGATGTTAATCATTTTCTTCCCGACTGGCTGCCCTTGTGGTGACCGTCATGAGGTGCTGCAGTAAAGTTGTCTACTTTACTTGTAATATTGTATTTTAGTACATTTAATGTTTGGCAGGTGGACATATGAGGATTTATGTGTATTGTTTTTATATGTCTGTGGTAGCTGTTGTTTGTTTTTATCTGCTTGCATACCTAAAGTCCTGGCTGAGAAAAATCAATATTGAACTGACATTTAATATATTGGCAGGGCTACTCATCGTGCTATGGTTTTGGTTTTGTATTCTGGCATTCAAAAACGTTTTGATGCTACACTGACTGTTGCGTTATGCACTTGAAACTGCTGCTAAATGTAGCTGCTGTTAGCAAGTTGGCTACTAGCTCAGTTAACCATACTGCCCAGAATTGCAGCTCAGAGCACTGGGGGAGTGTTGGTGTTTGTACCGTGAACACAGGTGCTTTGAACCAGAGATGGTTTTCAGGCTTGGGGTTGAGGAGAATGCTGGCTGTCATGCCAGAACTGGTGCAGGGTGAGTGGGCAGTATAACAGGATTCAGTCTCCACAGACATCATGGCAGAGGTGAAGAGAGCTAAGAGTGCGCTGACAGAAGAAGCTAAGAACGTGCTGCAATAAAGGGCTGCAAGACAGAAGCAGAGTTAGCCTTCTTGCATAAGTAATATTAGTTTGCTGTCTTGTGTTGTTGCATTTGCTTGTTAACTCGCTAGTTTTTGATCACAAGTAATGTAAGTATAACAAATTTACAAACACAGCCGTCCATAATGAGGACAATGATATAACTGCACTCTGAAACTGGGGGTGCCAAATCGGCAAAAATATCAAATCCTATATAATGTTTCTTTAATATAAAGTGATGCCAGTGGTACCATTTTTACTCAAGCTGATGGTAGATCTTGTTACTGGTTTATCGATATGACATTTGCAATAAAGAGCACATTTCACCTGTTTCTCTTTACATGTGTTCAAATCAAGTATCACACTGTAGGCCTAAAACAGGATCCCACAGCCCAGTATAGAAAAGCAAAGGGGGAAACTAACTTTTACTTAAATACTGTACCTAAATACTGTTTTCATTACCTGTAGGTTTTGGTATTCATTTTCAGCAGCTGTAGTAACAAGTTACAGACAAAACATACAATGTGCGCATAAGATATAATGTGGTACCTTACATTAAAATGTTCCTTCATTTTGATACTTTTTACATTGTTACTTTTATTTCTTTTTCATTCTTGAAGCAAGACCTCATAACTTTGTCTGAACAGTGGCCACTGTGGCCAGAAGGGGAGATTTCAGGATAAAGGCATGATAAATTCCCAAAGTTTATTTTGTGTTAGTTACTTTAAAAACATCTTTATTATTATCTGTGACTGTGCTTACAGGCTGCATGACAGTAGCAGAACTAGACATGGGCCAAACAGTCTGTAAATTTCCTCATTTCTCTTACTTATGTAAGTTATTTCTTATTTCAAAAGTTTGAAAAAGGTCCTTGTTAAAAAATCTGAATCCTTCACCCGCAGTACTGTTAAGAAGAGTGAGAAATGGGAACGCTTTACCAAGTGTTTACCAGACTTTAAAATAGAATAGAGTGGGAAACTGGAGACTGGGGTCTCTAAGTAATTCTGTTTTAATGAATACAAACAGACAGGCTCCCAAATGCCTAATCATGCAGTGTGGCCTGATTAGAGCTGACTCACAAATTCCCCACAGTCGTCAGCAAACACACAGGAATGTCGGACAAATAGGTTACACATTACAGACACACAAAATCACAACATTTACTCAGCGATTCCTCTAATCCACGACTCTCTTGCTTAACACCCCCTGCAGTGTGTGTTTGTCCTGTAAAACTAGCAAGATGCCTACCCAAGTATAGAAAGTTTCCCAAAAAAACACACAACGGAATGGAGGGGGGAGGGGGATTTATTTCCAAAAAGCAGAAGCATGAAACCGATTATCGCTTATCTCCGCATGCCTCCAAGAACTATTAGGATTAAAATCCCAAATAGTACATCTCTATAAGCGGCGTGTCATCTACCACAACACGCACCAGATCGTGTTGATGTTCTCAGCATGGATCCTGGTAATGAGGACGAAAAATATGAGAAAGAAATTGTGACAGAGGCTCTGAGAAATGTCTAAATAAACTTAAACAAAAGGTGTAAAATTTCTGCCTGAAGATGGTTTGACTTGAACTTTCAAACAATGGCCTGAATCCGGGGTCAGACAGGGACGAGGCTATTCACGCTGACATTGTTTTGCGCCTGCGGAGAAAACAGTCAAAGTGGATTTGATTAAATATTTACATGGGTTACATTGCACGCCGGGTTTAACCACTTTATTCAGAGAGGCCTTTATAACATCTGAATGACGCAAATTCCACAAAATCAATCATTTCTGCTCTATTTAGGGGCTTATTTTAGAATGAAAAGTTGACGGCAATGCAACAAGACTAAACTGATGCCAAACTTGTATGTCCTGGGTATGTACACAGTCAGCAGTTAAAGATTAGCCACAAAGACAGCGATCATGTCACTGAAGAAGTAGCAGGGAGGTGAGCAATGCAGCTGAGTTTCAGTGGTCCTCCATGCTGACTATATTATCCTCAGCTGACTAGAGTTTTGGGATAAGGCTCACTGAGATGAGAGAGCTCATAACTGTTGAGGAGAGTGGAGGGAGCAAGTCTGCCTGCAGGCCAACAGGCAGGCTCGCTTCTCACTTCTTCACGATAGATGTCAGTGCTCTGAGGCAGTGCAGGTTTTGCATGACTGTGCTTTCCTGTGCCTGTCGTGCAGGGGGGGAACATTGTGATTCAGTAATAATCTACAGTCTGCTCCACAAACATCCTTAACAGCCATAACTAAAGAGCAGTGACCTGGATACAAGAGACTTTGAACTTTGTGTTCAAATAATGGCAAACCTCAAATATCAAACAGATAGAGCATGTTGTGCCACAATACAGATGTTCTGACTCTGAATACACCGAAGTCTACTGTGATACCACGGCAGATAGCAATCAGAGAAACTCTTATTCAGTAGCGTGTCATCCTCTGTCTGCTCTAAATTTGACATTTTGGTCCTGAAATCAATTTTTGTCAAAGTTGATGTAGCTTCTGATTATGATCAAGATATAATAAGTTTTCATTTTCTTTTTTTTTTGACAGTGGCAGTCACAACTACTGACGAACACAAGCTGTGACTGCTGCCATCAACAGACAAACTGCTGCTCTGTTTGTTTCAAACATTCCTGACAGGAAAACCTGTTCAGTGAAATTATTATTATTACCTAGGGATGCACTGATAGCAATACCAGTATCATGTATCTGCCTGATGTTATGTTTATGTACTCCTACTTGTACTCATAAAACTTCCAATACCATCACACCCAATGCCACGTCACGAAAGGTAGCTCCTTCAACAAAAGCAGCTTGATAAAACACCTGAAGAACCAACACGATGCACAGTTCAAGGAGTTTGTGACATCCTATTATGCAGAAACATGGCAGACAAAAATAAACGTTTGGTTGATGGTAAAAACTTTTTATTAAGTCACACATTGTGCATCGGTTTTTTGGTCACAAGCCAACTTTTGGCTTCTACTACAGTTTTTGTCACTCTATGACATATTTTGACACATTCGATCATTACCAAGAAAGTACTGAGGCGCCATACTTTGCCCTAGACAATGACAAAGTGACAAAGTGAGGTGGTGAGTTGTTTAACTAGCGGCAGACTGTAATATTTTCTTCTCACAGCCTCATTTTAGCTCTAATCCAGAGATCTGATGCCATCTGACAGCATAATGGTTGCTCACCTAGTCAGAGGTCATTTTAATGGGGACCGAAGTTTACGTAACATTCCTACAAAACTGAACAAAACCACGTGCCGCTGCCCATTACGAGGGTGCTGGGTGTTTTATGAAGTGTTGAGAGAGCCTCGGGTCCCTGCGTGGAGACGGGCCGAGCTGGAAACGACTTCATCGCAGAAGCAGACAAACAACACTTCCTCCTTCTTTCCCTTCTTTCCTCCTCCTCTGGAATTCCCTTAAATTTCACAGAGCAGCTCAACTGGGACTATTAGTCACCTCCTTCAAGCATTTCCAGTGACAGTGGCCCTCGTAAAAAGAGTTCATTCCAATAAGTCAACCAAACACAATGTTCTTCTTGGGAACTTGAGCTTCTGGCTTGGGAAGCCTCACTTTGAAAAGCACGTGTTTTAATTAAAGAGTTTAGCATTCCTGTTGTTCAACTAACAAGTGAAAAGAAGGAAACAAAACACCCTGCCTAAATAGCTCCATGCTTACCTAAGTCCATGATTAAATCCCTGTGGTATTTACTGTGATGATGTGCCCTTGTTTGGAGAAGGTTTTAACAGTGAAACACGATCCACACTATGCAAATTAACATTCTTGCATTCTTTTGCACACCTGTGAATTGAGAGCCTATTTATATCAGATAAACAAACAACTCTATGCATTTATGAGTGTAGGGATTCACAAAGTTCATGTTTTGGTAAATGACGAAAATGTTTTTCTTCGTACTACAGGAAAAGCAACTTTCCACTGTTTGTTTGTTGCAACATCCGTCATAAAAAACTGCACCAATATGCAACTCTTGAACACCTTTGAGAAGGCTTTTAAAACGGAAAAAGTGGTATCTAGTTGAATATACTGACTAATAAGGTAAATGAGTTAATAATGTGCTGTATAATTCAGAAATTGCTGTTGAGGCTTGAGAAGCAGCAGCCAGTAATGAAGACCTTGCATGACGCCAAGTTAATTTCTCATTAATCTGTGGTTGCTCTTGTTAGAGGGGCAAAAACACACACATTAGCATCGAGTGTCAAACCCTGCATCCTCTGCAGCTGCATTGGGGTAAAACCGCATCTAATGTTGTCCAAACTCTGCTCTCAGCATGGCCCCTGTCCAAACATACAGTGCAACTTCACCCTTCGCTGAACTTCACAGAATAAAATGGAGCAGAAACTAATGTGGGCACAAACAAGGCAGGGGTGTTTGAATTTAAGGCATTTGTTGATTAGTGTCGGGGTAGGCAGTTTTTTTTTTTTTTAAGAGAGCAGATGAAAGAGTTGACGTCAA
The DNA here is from genome assembly GCA_027495735.1 of Lutjanus campechanus. Classification (NCBI taxonomy): domain Eukaryota; kingdom Metazoa; phylum Chordata; class Actinopteri; order Lutjaniformes; family Lutjanidae; genus Lutjanus; species Lutjanus campechanus. Next base: position 14,807 of record JAJHUR010097002.1, read on the forward strand.
AACTCAACGATGCATAGCACATTGTCCTACACACACGTTCACATACAGTTCACTGCCCTGAAATAGAGCAATGTGTATGCAAAATTTTCCAAATTAAAATTGAGCTTTAATCCGGCATAAACATGAATCAGATCGAGCTGGGTCATATTAATATCTTGAAATAAAAATAGGTGCACAAATGTGACTGGGGGTGTGATCTAAAAAGAGTTAAAAGGACGTTTCATCTCAACTTAGGATGTGTTTGTATAAAACACAATACATTAACAAACCCCTGGATTCACCATGGATCAGTGTAGACAAGGACCCCTCTTGTCTACCATGTCCTGCTATCACCAGAGTGTTAACTGCCCGAGCGCTCGGCACAGTATCGCATGTTAAACCTGTTGACCTCTTCAGTGACGCTGCAGACAAATAGCTGTGAGGGGCCGGCAGGCTCCACACTCCCTACCAGCAGCAGTAGCCTCTGTGGGGCAGATCCAGCCGTCCACATGAAACAAACTTCACACTCCCCAGCTGGAACGTCTGACCACAGCCTCATAACTTGGTAAGGTCATAAAACGTGGCACAATGAGCGACAATGAATCACCATCAGACTGCTTGCGGCGCGGCCGACGGGGACCACACTTACATCACGACCCAAAACATTTTCAGATGAGAGAGCTCAAACCCTCTGAACACACACACACTCACTCGTTTCCACATTCCTCTGTTGCATAAGCACGTCGTGAGCAGGTCAAAGGTCAGCATCAACAACAATGCCCTCCAGTCTGAGACAGCGAACAGTGTGAGAGAAAGGAGACACCTTCGCTGAGCACAGGAGGTGGTATTGATTGATGCTGTGCAGAAGTGTCTTTTCTCCACTAAAGCGCAGAGCTTTTATCAGGCCATTGTAGCCTCAACAAGCAGAAGATTGGGTTCCCTCGATGCTCTGAAAATCCCGCTCACCAGCTATTATGCTGCACAGAACGAGCAGAGAGATAATCCCAGGCATCTCTATTCACACCTGTCCACCCATATTCACATCACAAAGGGAGTTTGTGCGCGGGAGTCTTCATTTGCATAGTTTGGTCCGCTTCGTATGCAACAGGAGGAGAAAGGGAAACATACGACAAAAGGAATAACTATCTGCTGTGCTGCCAGTTTCAGCATTTTTATGTTTTGCTCTGATTTACAAGTTTTGCAGAATCTCAGTTCAGGAGATCTAAGAGATACAGCTTCATTTATTAAAGTGGGATTAGAACATTTGAGCTGTTATTTAGTCTCAGTGCCTACAGTCAGCTAAACATTAGTTTTAAATGGTGAAGTGAGATGTGCTGTCAAACAAAGTATCTCAGAGTTAAATATGTAATCTATGAAGATAAAGTGTGACCGAAAAAGGAATAAAAACACTGAATTTAATTTATTTAGTGTCAAATCATAACATAAGTTAGCTCAGGCCACTCTTCATATAAAGCAGTTCTAGACCGTACCTTTAATTAATTAATTACAGAGTTCACAGTTTTAATCTTTTCTGCAGTGACCAAACAGTTGCCACCATGAGCAAGCACTTGGTGAGAGAAAACTCCCTTTTAGGGCTCCAACTGCTGAAATACTTTTATTATTGATTCATCTGCCATTAAATAGACAAAGCGAAAAAAAAAAAAAAAAAGTCTTTCACAATGTTGTCAGACTTCTTGTTCTGACTTCCAAAAGTCCAAAAATCTAATTATATTCAATTTACTATCATATAAAGAAAACAAAGGGAGGGATGGGAGGAGTGTTTGGCATTTTTACTTGAAAAACGATTAACTGATTATCAAAAGTCACTGGTTAATTACTGGTGTTCAACTAATCAATTACTCGACTATAGAGCTACAATGATTAGGCAAAAGAAAACTATTTCGGTGTAATTTTTTCAGCAAAAATGTCAAACATTTGCAGGGTTTTGGACTGTTGGATGGGGACTGTGGAAAAAATTCTTTGTCTAAATAGTGAGAGTTGCTAGTTCTCTGAAGAATTACCAAGACGGTGTGATGAATCAAATCTCTTTAGTTCATACAGCATGGAGAGAAGACTTAAGCATAGTGTTCTCTGAAGGTCTTACACAGTGTCTTGCCTTATATACAAAAAACAACAGTTGCTGATTCCATAACGATGTTGATTCAATCACTCCTACAGATGTTAACGATGTGTAGCACACTAGCCTTCCTAAGCACAATGTCCCATTGATTTTACACTCACACTTACAGTCATTTTCCTTCCTCACAACTTAGATACAGAGAATCTTGAAATCAATACATTGATTATTCATCAAAAATTGTTCATCTTCCACAGGACAAAAGAAGCAATTTGAAGACGTCACTTTGGGCTCTGAGGAATTGTATTGAGCTTTTCTTTGACATTTACAGACTAAACCAGTGATTTTCAAAGTGGGAGGGGAACTCCAAACAGTTTCAGGGGAGGCTCGGTGAACAAAAGTAAAAAAAAATTATCTGTTGTTGCATTTGTTATCAAAAGGAGCTCACATAGAACAACCTAAATGTGTTTGGTCAGAGAAATATTTCCGATATACAGTAGTTTTTACTGTTTTTCCCACATTTCCAGAGTTAGAAACTAATAAATGCTTTTGGACCGACCTTTTTTATGTATTTGGTGAAGTATTAAATTGTGTGAAACAGCTACATCAGGTTAATTTGGCTCAATTGTTGATTAACTAGGGGATCAAATAACATAACCATGATCTCATAGATATCCAATTTTTAAGTTTGATTATGATTAAGCTTTGTCTAAGGGGAGGCCCACAGTCCCAGACTTTAAAAACTCAAGAATCAATCGTGCAAATCGTCAAATAAATCAACAATGAAAATAATAGATAGCTGCAGCCCTACTTTTTGAACTAATTGTTCAAAAGCCAGCCATCTGATCTTGTATCATTGGAAATTAAATATCTTTAACACTGATGGTTTGCGGAATGTGCCTACTGCACAAAACTCGGGGTCCTGACGGCTCAAGGGGCCCCTAAGCCAGAATCTCCATCAGATATGACAAACAACATTTCAGTTTGGAGTGTCAAAAGTCAAAAGTGCTTAATCAAAACATTTCTCTTTGAAGATATCATGACCGTGACACCTTCATGAATTGTGCATCTCTAGGGATTAACTAGGAACTATACAGGGGGCCTTTGAGACATCTTTACCCAGGGGCCCCTCAGAAAAAAATTGAAAATATAAATTTTTGGAAGTGGGAGCAACAAGGAAAGAAACAGTGTTGGGTATTTTTGACTGATTGTAATTTATTGGGATCTTAGTTTGATCACTGATTGATTATGTAGACTTTATCATCTTCAAACCTAAAAATTATTCCTTGGAACAAAATCCTCTCAACTGGGGGTCTGTGGTCTAAGGTGCACCTGTTGTGGGGTTTCTTGACAGAAAAAAGGTTCGGGAACCCCTGGATGAACTGATAACCAAAGCATGCATCATTACAAAACTTTAATTTAAGTGTGAGTCCACTTTTATTAGCCCTGAGTTTATGACACGGAACAAAAGAGAAAAAGGATGTATACATGTTCAAAGAAAATACAGAAATACCTTAAATAATTACATGCAACTGCCAAGAAAACTCTTTATAGAGGGGAGTGAGCAATATAAAATACCAGACATTCCTCAAACATAATTCACATCCATAATACTGAAAACAAAGACTTTCAGTTTTCCACTGGGGATAAGACAATTAACTAGTAACTGTATGACCTCAGTGACCTCAGGCAAGACATCCACAGAGCTTTCAAAGCACCAAAGACGCCTTAGTTAGTTAGTTAAAATGTTATTTATAATAAAAATCTGTCAATGGGTTTGTTTTATTGTCTTATTATGTTTTTTTTAATCATAAAACATGGAACATCTGGTTATTATATCCCAGTAATCATACATTATGCTAATATTATCCTGGTTTTTAATCTTTTCTGCACTGACTGAGTTTTCTCAGAGTGAACCAAGTTTAGTTTCTGGCTGACAGGATGCCTTTCCATTTAACAGATCTCCATTTGATCATCGCTATCTAAAATCTGTGTTACCAATAGAGATGTTCTGAAGAAATCTTAAAAGATCTGAGATAAATAAAGAAAAGATCGGTATCGCAGACATTCCAGTCATATTGAAAAGGATTGGTATCAGCTAAAATAAGCCTGACTCACTCTGACACCAAGACTGGCAAAATATACACACACAGCTGAGCTCTGACTCTAACTTTTTTTTTTTCTCATAGCAAACAGCAAGTAGCAGCTTCTCATTTTTAACTGGAGCTGACCGTTGCTTTTGCTCATTAAAATGACAAGCGTCGCCATCAGCACGTCACATCAGCTGTCGCTAATTAACGTTAATTCCACGAGTAACTTGATGATACGCCAAAATTAAACTTGGTGTCCGCCTGGTTAAAGTGCTCTATGCAGCCGGGAGCTGTACTCAGATCAAAAGATTATTTGTGATCTGAACAGTCGTGTTTGTCTCTGTTTGTTGTAACAAAGTGGATCCTCTTCTCTTGGCAGAATTCTCCAATTTCAGGAGTCACACTCTCCCAATTTACTTTCATTCATATCAAGAATTCAAGCTGATCAACTTTGTAATTTTGAACCAAGAACTTCAGTATTTAGATCAAGTAGCTCATGAAAATACGGTAAAAATTGGGGGGTCTACAGCTGTCAGTGTGCCACACATATGCAAAAATATCTAATTGCAATTATTTCGACTGATTTTGCAACTGCGGTATGATTTGTGATATAAAAGGGAATGATAATTTCTAAATGATTATGGTATGATTTTTGTAAGAATCTGTGGCAAACAAATGACAGAAGTCTGTAGAATATGATATCCGAGCCAGAACATCTCTGCAGCATGAAAATATTTGATTTAACGGTATTCTGACACACATTTTGCCTTTAACAAATTTTGTGCCTTCTACAATTTAGTTGCAGTTTCTATAAAACTTTGATGAACTGTTCAGCTCTAATATCGATATTTGATTGTGTCCATAAAACAAAATGTGTCAGACTTTCACTTCCTTATCAGCATGACACTGTAGCTTCTGTTTTATTACTATTACATAACTCAAACTGATAACGCACCGGCTCAAACGAAAGTTAGGATCCGAAAACTTTTTTACCGATCTATCAGGGTACTCCAATGAAAATATTTGGGTTTCTCCAGAGGTTTCTGAAATATTTACATGCACAAAGATACAATCAGAACCCTACAAACGCCTGATCATAGCCGGGAAGCTTGAGGACATGTAAACATGCTCGATATATCCCATAGATATGGAGCTAACTCTAGGATATTTCTACAAACTGAACTTAAGACCACTTCAGTTGGGATCAGAGACTTCCAATTCTCTGCCTCGCTCATACAAATCAGCTCACCACTTCATCAGATTACCTCTGAACTCTCCCAATAGCAGTCTGCTCGCCCACTTTACTACATAATCAGCAGCCTATGGGCTCGATCTAACATATCTGGCACAGCCTGGAGTGTTGAAGCCCAGTATTACAGCCTGGCATGTGACCAGTTTTCAAACGGCTTTGCTCGGCACTGCTGAGCACCTAATAACAGGATGTGGAGCGCCAACTGACGAACTGGTCAAACTCCAAGTTGTGCTGCCCCGAGGGCACCGAGCTGAGAGTGGCTATCAAATAAGAGACGGGGATATGGGAAGCAGGGTGGTTCACACAACCACCACCTTAATGAAAATATTTATTCCAACTTTTTTTTGGACAATTTGAGTGCTTTTTTAGAGTGTGTGTGAGTGTACATAATCACATTACTGGCCAGGAGTGCCTGTTGGCTGGCACCGCTTCATATCAGAGTTCCTGCATGTGTCTGAACCACAGGAATTAAGCAAGAGTGTGACATGAGTTAAATTCAATAACAATGAACGCCCCGACGCTGCTTTCAAATATACACACACGCACCTCCACCACCACCACCACCAGCCGACAACCGACAACCCCTCCCTCCCTCCCTCCCCAACATCTGAGAGCTGCTTACATTTCTCTCGCTACAGAGGGTCGATTAAACCAGACACATGTACGGGAGGAATTTGGAGACTTTTGGAAAACAAGTCTTCTGTTTGAATTATTTATGGATGTGCTAAAGCAAGAACATTTTTTTAACATGGTCCCAAGATGTTAAAAAGAAAGACAGCCAAGAAACATAAAGTTACAAAAGCAAAAAAAGACAAGCTACAGCAGTACAAACCAAAGGAACCAACCTTTTGCTAATAACTTGTCACTTTGCACCAAAGATAACCCCTGACCTCTGACCCTGTGAGTCCCTTTATTTGGACAATTTGATATTTATTAGAAAGCTGTTTCACTGCTGAGCAACAGGAGGAAAGAAGGAGCTTCTTGCTACTTTATTAACTTTACATGAATGGCCGTGGTGTTACAGCAATGACTGATGGGCCATAATTATGTAGAGCCGCAAGTATTCAAGAGCATACTCGCTAATTTTCTTCTAGATTACAGCCTGACCAATACACAAGTGGGCCAGTTCTATCAGCTGTTAGCTTATCACAAATGTATCGGTACATGTCAGCTGATAAGTAATACTAAACAGCAGGAGAAACATGCCAAATGAGTACCGGCAAATGAATGATAAATGAATGCATAAAAAGGCATTAGTCATTGGTGACAGGCTATTTTAGCTTCTTTTCATGTTTATGTGTGTAACTTTCCATAGTTTTCTTGTTTTCCAGTGACTGTTTGTAATTTACCGTTACATTAGCTCTGTTAGTGTTACATTTGTGATGCTTATTTAGCAAATAAAAACTAATTAGTCCATTAATCAGGAGGGAGATTGGCAGAAAATTAATTAACCTGATCTATTGTGGCATTCAGTTGATCATTTCAGTCATTTATCAAGTCAAATGAGCAAAAAAAAAAAAAAAACTTCACTAGTTTCAGCTCTCCAAATGTGAGGTTTCTGCTGCCTTCGTCTGTTTTTTATGGATTTAAAGTGAAAACATTTCGGTTTTGGACTTTCGGTTGGACCACACACGCAACTTGAAGACATCATAATGGGCTCATTTGTCCCTTCTTTGTGACAATATATAGACTAAACAACTTAAGCAGGGCTGAAAGTTTTCCTGATTGAGTAATCTGTGGATTACTTTCGCAATAAACTGATTAATTGTTTAGTCTATCAAGTGTCAAAAACCCAAATTAAACATCTTCAAATTAGAGCCAGACAGAAATATTAGTTGGCCAAAATTATGGGTCCAATGTTAACAGCTGTATCAGTTTATATTGGTATCGTCGTTGTCTGCTATTTTTTAACAGAACATAATGAAGATTTTTTTTATAGACAGCATTTAATGTATATTTGATTCTTTTTTAAATTCACTGTACATAGTTATTTATAATCATCAAAAATACAAGTGAAAGTTTAGTTTTTCAGTGCCCTGGTGTCATTTTGGATGTCTTATAGCCTATATAAATAAAGAATATCGGCCGATATATCAATACCGGAATTTTTTTTACTCCCTAAGACTGGTATTGTACCCCCAAACTCCAGTTGGTTTCGGTTGGGCTCTACTTCAAAATGCTTCTTTTGTCCAACTAACAATCCAAAACTCAAAGACTCTCAATTTATTATCTTAAACAACAAAGAAAGCAGCATATTCTTGCATTTAAGAAGCTTGAACCAGGAAGGGTTTGACACTTTTTGCATGAAAAATGACTCAGACAATTAATCGATATAGTCAGTATAATCAATATAATTAGCAATCAACGTTCTTTTGATCAACTAATCAAGTAATCAACTAATAGTTGTAGCTATAAATTTAAGTATCAAGTGCAAAAGGATAATGAAAATAACTGTTTTCAACTGGAAAATGTTCCACTCTCCAGACTCTTGACTCTCTTTAAACTTGGAATTTGAGGGATTTTATCAGAAACATGTGTCATGTTAAAAAAAACAAAAACAAATTGTAGCATCGATATCGGCTTCAAAAACTCAGTATCAGTCAGGCTCTGCTCTTGATGCAACTTCTGAAGTGTTCCACATGCAGGACAGGTAGAAACCACTCCTCACTGGGTAATAGTTTTGACAGCCACCCCCATCACAACATGGCCCATACAGCATAAACAATCCATTATCAGGCTGGGATACCTGTTCTGTATCCTACACTGACCTCTTATCCTCCCTGTGGAGATGTCTCCCAGGAGAAATGGTACTTTCCCTGCGGGGGATTCACTTAAAGTGTCACATTAGTGTCACAACAGACTGACTCACCTCATTGGATGGTATGCTGACAACACCTGTTGATCTCCTCTTTTCCCTCAGCTTCCTCTTCTCGATCTGTCCTTTGCCCTTCCTGGCGCTGGGACCAGAGCTGCTCTTCTCCTTCACTTTGCTGCTGGGTGATGGACTCTCCTTGTCACTGTCATGGCAAGCCATGGGGCTGGAGTCCGGGGTAGCGCACTGAGCCTTCTCCATCTGAGGCGGAGCTTTCTTCAGGTTGCTCCCCGGGGTGGATGTGGGTGCAGCAGCAGCAGCGGCAGCGGCAGCAGCAGCAGGAGCAGGAGCAGGAGCAGGGTTGGCAGGGTGGTGCGTTTCCTCCTCGGGTCTCTTCAAAGCTGAGCCGGAGGAGGACCGAGCCACAGAGTAGGAGGAGGGCAGGCAGTTCCCAGTGGAAGCGCTTCGGTCCGGGTTGTTGGTGAGCTCGGCGTGGCGGTTACTGTTGCTGCTGCCCGTGCTGTTTGTGTTGCTGCTGGCACCCATGGGAGCACCAGTCGCCGCAGCAATGTCCCCCAGCATTTTGGCTCTCATTTTCTCCCGTTTTGCCTTCCATTCCTCCAGAAAGTCTGTCGTGGCGTTTGACTTAAATCCGCCCGTGGCCATGATCCCTTTTAAAAGTTCCTCAAGTTGGTGAAAATTAACTTAAAGTTGAAGTTGATGTGAACTTTCAGCTCTCGGCTCCCGTCCGTCCTAATGGCACCGCATTCCTCAAGTGATTAACCCGGGTGCTGCTGACAGGTAGCAAGAAAATAAAAAAAACTAAACTTTAAACTGTCGTTTTGAACTCTTTTATGTCTTTTTTGCCACGCCGTGGCTGTCTGCGCACCTAACGTCAATAACAGCAGGTTATTAACGTTCGCCGCTTAAATGTGTAAAAGTTGCAACTCTCCGGGTATTTCTAATGATTTTTTCTCGAGTAAAAGTAACTCAGAGTGTGCAAAAGTTGACAGAACAAGCGTAGAAGAATGACTTCAGGTGTAAACTCACCTGTGTGGAGCTGTTTTCAGTCGTTAAACGCCTCTCTTCTCTCCGACCAGGTGTGCCCGCGGTCCTCTCACATGAATGGCGCTTGTCTCGAGCGCTGAGAGCCGCTGCGCTCGCTCTGCCCTCTGGCACACCGGTCGAGTCCGACAACAGCCGAACTCTGCCGAGTGAAGCCGAAGTCACTGTGGAACTCAGCCCGAACATAAAATCACTGTGCTGGTCCTTTAGTATTCCCTGAGGGGCTTGTACTTAGTCAAGGGCGATTTATGGCACTTTTAAAAGGTACTTAGGGTGTTTAATGGTACTTTTGTGTGATTCACATAAAGTCGACGATTCATATAGTATCATGCTTCCACACTATAACATCACCATAATGTAATTTCATAGTTTTCAAGTGCATATCCATTAATATACTTATATGTACCATAGAGTTTCGGGGTAAGTTATCATTTTCGTGTGATTTGAATACTTAAAGAAAGAATTATATTATTTTTTGAGTTTATAGTGACCTATTTATATTTATTTATTGTTTTTAAATTATTTTGATTATATCTTTGTATTTCTATTCTTGTTATACTTTAAGGAAACACAGTGTTTCTTTAAAATTTTTGTGATTTGTAGTGATGACTGGATAGAGAGGGTAAAATTTTTAATAATTATCTAGTAATTTGTCAAGTGAAAACAAAATATTTGTTGATTTACTTTTGTAATTTTAAGTTGAGTCTATCTATTGATATTTCTACTTTTAGAGTTTCTGAGTGAGTTATGGTTTTGGTATGACTTTTAAATCCTATTATTATTTTCCATTGTGAGTTATAGCAATCTTATATAGAATTCATTCATTTATTTAATTTTATTTCCTCTTATCTCAGTATTTGTATTCTTGTAGCACTTTGGAGAACTTTATTTTTTTAAATGAGCTTATCTTTTATAGTATTAGACTACAAGAGTGTAGAGATAACTTGATAGAGAGGGTAAATATAAAAAGCATGTCATACAGTTTTGGAAAAGTGCACACTAAGATATAACTATTATCATGATTAAAATAAGGGATACTGACAGGAAAGAACATGGAAAAAGCAGTAATAACAAAATAAATACAAATAGATATAAAATAAAAGCCACATGTGTTAGAAGCACCATTTGCTGGTAGAGTTACTGGGTGCACCCTGAGTGTAGCCATGAGCACGAACACAAAGATAGTACAAAACTGTCACTCAACGATACACAGATGCATTAATGAATAACAATGATGATAATGAATAAATAAAATAAAATTTACATTTGTTATTATTCTTGACATCTTTTACTTATAGTGAATAACTGAGTAATACAAAACAAAAGAGAGATTGCTGTTCGTGAACATATTAGTTGCAGCCTGACATGGCCATGTGGTTTGTATGGTGTCCTTGTAAAATACACAGTAAATACATCACATTATTTCAGAGTGAATCCTTTAAAAAAAATTCTGAATAACACTGAAATTGACTATTGTTCCACCTCCAGAATGACATTTTTTACAGGCATTCAAGAGTTGAGGACCTGGAAAGCAGCATTCAGCAGTAAATTCATTTCATCAACCACGAGTGTGTGTTTCTATAAGACTCTGAACACCTCCACGACTGGAACTCACACAGGCAGCACAATGTCACTGATTTCTAGTCTTCAATGGGCCTTTGATAATTGCACAGTTGGAGTGCAACATTTCTGCAGAAGAGCATTTTGACAACGATTGAGCTCTCCCACGCAGATCTCACAGACTGACTCCCTTAGGCGCCGGATGACTCATCCAACCAGCTCGGATCAGAGGAGAGCCTCCTTGTTCATCGCGTCACACATGCTGATTCCAGCTAAGGGGAAGGTTGAGGACAGAAGATTGACAAGTTTATTTCTTGCACTTATGATGGTGCGGTTGAGAAATGCGAATAGTTATGGAGGGTTGAAATCTCCTGCACACCTTAATACGTCAGTAATGCATTGCTTTTATGTTTGCAAACTTTCAAACTATGTTGCAGCCATTGAAGTCATTTTTGCAGCAATATTCAGCAAGGTTCAACAAGTGCTTCACTTGAGAAAATGATAAACTGTGCACACATAAACACAAAACCTAGTTGATTAGTTAACAGACGTGCACTGTATGTATTTAAGTTCAGAGAAATATTTTCTGATGAATATTGGGCAGTGGGAGTTTTATGAGGTGTGGCAAATGACAAAATTGTATCCAAATCTAGGAACAAACTTTAAATCCCAACTTTTAAAAGTCCTGTGTGTAATATTTACAGGGATTAACTGGAAGAATATGATGGAAATTGAATGTAATATACAAAATTAGTGTATCCTCCTCCATGGGGGCTGTCATGTTGCACCACCACATTTGTACAGTAGCCTAGAACAGACAAACTAAACTCTGGCTCTAGAGAGTTTGTTGGTTACTGTAGGCTTTCCTATATGCTCAGAAGAGGATGGTGAGGCGAGTTGGTTGCAACAGCTAAATTGCACTGCTAGTTGCCACTATATTATATCTACATACCGGTCCTTTAAGAGAGAGGAAAAAAAAAAGAAATTTGAACATCTACAATTCAGTGACAACCGAGCAAACTCAAACTGCTGAGGAAGATTGTGTGATAGGATGCAAAGCTCCAAAGCAGCTTAAAAAAACACAGAGTCAAGTGTCTCTTTTCAGCTGCAGATTCAACTTTGTTTCTAAAAACCAGTCACATAGTCAGCATCATCATTTCATTCCTCTTCTGCAGCTCTCCTGTGTAATGATCCCAGCTTAGAGGAAATATAATGAATCAAACAAACTGCGAGTCATTGTTGCGTGTTGATGCAAAGCTCCATTGTGATAATTCTGCTACACGGCATTCCAGTGGCATTCAATCCTTGTGCATTCTGCCATTACCTCACTGTACGAGCGGTGATTTAAACCTGCTATAGGTGCTTACTGTCAGAAACCTAATTTCATGCAAGGATAATAGCACTATAAGTTAACTGTGCTGAAGGGTACGAGCCGTATGGTGTCAGATTTGTGTGGGTTTATTGCTCCCAAGGGTGCGCTGACTTTCAGGCAAGTTTATCATTAATGTGTTATTTTTCCCCCCCTAAATATACGATATATATCTGAAAAGTATGGAGTCATGGAAGTGCTGTTATAAATAAATACATTTGTAAAGAATAAGTAAATAAATGTAGTAAATAGAAAGAGGAATAAACAGAAGAATAAATAAAAGACTAAATAAACATGTAAATCATTTTCACATTATCTGTATATATAGGTATGTTCTGTATCTATTTTAATATATTTTTTCAAAATACTTATTTATTATTTCTTTATTCTCTATATAAAGTACAATATTTTTCCTCTTTTTAATTTTTTTAAAATTTATTTTCAAGCCAAAGTAACCTGAAATAAAAGGAAGAAACGGAAACAGAGTAATTTATATGCAATAATAAATAAATAGCCAAGTAAATTAATAAATAAATAATAGAAATAAATATATACAGAAATAAATGAACAAATAAATGTGAATGAAAAAACACGAAAACATGTATACAATTATTTGTATCTTGCTTTTGTGTTTTGTCTTAAAAATTCACATTTATTTGTTCTTTCATCTATTTTTTTTAGATTTCCACATATATATAATTGTTCTTTTACAGATTTATAATTGTTATGACACTATGAATCTATAAAGGTCCTTCAATGAGAAACAAAAGCAGTAGGAAAAATAATAAAAAATAAGAATAGGGAAGCATAAAAATAAATAAATTATGGTATATAAATCAATAAATACATGAATAAATATTATTCAGTAAAAAATTAAGTAATGTATATGCAAAATAAACAGATCTATATTTAAAAAATATAAATAAATACATTTAGAAATAAATGAACTTGTGGAAATAAGTGAAAATGCTAAAATTTCAACAGTATGTTTTATTTATTATCTTTTATTCGTTCCTCTTTATAATCCCACACTTATTTTCTTATTCTTTTACATATTTATTCTTCTTTATGGCCGTCCTATGACTCCATAGAAGAGGTTGTTGCTGGATCCATGTTATTTGCCAAAAACCCATCCACAGCCCCACGCTGGTGGGTGGGATATCAGGCATTAAACCATTATCACTGCATGTGCCAACCCTGTTACAGATAATAATAAAACTTTGGGTGGAGCAGGGGAGTGAGGCGCCTCTCCTAAAAATAAACCCTGAACTATGGACTCAGGTCACACTGCTGCATATTTAGCATATTTCCGTCTGCTCTTGAGGAGAAAAAACAGAATGAGGGGGCACAACGGTTGTCGCTGAGTGTTTCCATCCCTGCCAACACAAACGCTGCTTTAACTAAATCCCATTTAACATTCCAGTAAAGTATGAGCGTGCTTAGAGTGTTTTATTCAATGTTTAGATTTATTCAAACTATACTGAAAGCTTTATGGTGTTTTTTTTCTTTTAATAAATGGTCATATCTTACGTTTTGTAACCCACAACACATTTGAGGTAAAGAGGGAAAACTGAGTTGCTTGCCCGGCTGTAAAACAAGCATCGCATGTAACCTGAAATTTACATTAAACATAATGTAATGGCCACTCTTGCGTTCACACGTTCTCATCTATTTGACAGTAATGTTGCAGTCAAAAGCTATTAAGCGGGTAATTTTGTAGCGAGCGGCCTACACTGGGAGCTCACTCCTCCATGAAATTGTTTATCCAAGAGTAAGTAAGTATTCAAGAAATGTTTCTCCCAAGCCTCCCAGATGTTTGGTCTGCACACAGACGCCGAGTGGACCAGCAGCTCTGCAGATACCCTCCACTGCAGTCAGGATAAGAATATTATGACAGACTGACTGGGAAATGAGGTTTTTAGCCGTGTTAGTCAATCAGATTTTAAAGGCAATGAAGGGAAAAACTATTATTTTCTTTCTTCACTTGGAAGATCAGACACACAAACCAGATATCTGAGCCGGCAAAGGATTCACAACTTAACACTTAAATGCTTATCCTCTATATTTTCCTGATAAAGATGACAGTGAAAGAAAGGTGATAAATTGTGGCCAAGGTTCAGCCGGGTACTAAGCTCGCTCAACTGTTTGACTGGTGTACAGAGCAAAAAGTGGTGGGATTTAAGAAGGATCAGTTTAGAAAATGTTGACATTTTGACCTGATGATGGAGCTGAGGGTTCACCAAAGATATTGCAATTAATACTGGGAGGTGCATGAATATTTGCACCAACTTTAATGGCAATCCATCCAGCAGTTGTTGGGATATTTCAGTCTTGACCAAAATGGTGGTCTGACCAAAAGACCACTGTCATCCCTAGAACCACGCTCCTCGCGTGTCAAAAAAAAAAAAGAAAAGAAAAGAAAAAAACTGGTGGAAACTTCATGAAATAGTTCGGAAAACAGTTCGTTGGAAAACTACATGTTATTTCTAGTGAATAAACATACAAAAATAACTGATTTAGCTCTTCAAAAAACCAGCAGGTGTGCATTTTTGCTGACATCACAATCCCGGAGCTGTCATGCAAAGAGAATATATACAGACTTTTGCTCATGTTCCCCGATGATCCTGGATTTGAACTGCTGAGCTTCCTGTCACAGGCCTGCTGTGGTGTAAATCCTCCCCCTGTGAACATGACTGTGAGTCAGGAGTTTTTGCAGTGGGCTACATGGTCAACAGCAGGAAGGAAGTTAAGCAGAGGGACAACAGAGAGCTTTTAGGTGACACACTTCCTATAAAACAGAGTATGAAAGTCGGCGTACTAGAAATATTCACCAAACATCTCTGTGTTCTTCATAAATAAAGCCCACATACAGACATAAGGGAGTAAAATGTGACATTCACTTCACTCAGAAGGCTAACATACATCTTTGCTGTGTAATGAGCCTGTTGGTGTTGAAGGTTCCTTTTTGTTCTACAGATTCAGTCCAGTCCAGCTCATGTTTGTTCGTTATCCCCTCTGTGGCCCCCAAACGGCTCCCAGAACCGTCCCGGTGCCATCTGCAGGGTGCCATCTGTTGATGATGGCATGATGACGGGTGACTGGGTGGGTCACCGTGCCAACCTCCTTCCCGAGCTTTGTGTTGCTGAGTTGGCGGCACATGCTGCAAAAAGAAAAAAAAAAGTCTTTGACATTCAAACAAAATCTTGGTGTTTGTTTTTCATGGAGGAAAACTGTCACTTATGTCCTGCACTACTGAATCTAGTGCCGTGATACTAATGGAAGCTTCATCTTTGCTTCATACTGTCACAACTTGATGCTGCTTATTAAAACCAAAAGACAGTCTTAACACAGATGCACCTGCAATGGAAACAACTTAATGAAAGATTTTTTTCCCCACTTGTTTTAGAAAGAAATCAGAATTAAAGACCCGATTCTTGATTTATATGACCATATATATTTGTAAATACAAATATAGAATTCGAATTATTTGAAGTGGGGTTGTATGAGGTACGCATGAGCCTTTCCTGACAGGAAATGTTATATATTAGCCAAATATCTCTATCTCTTCAAACCGACCAAACTACACTGGTGAAATCATTCATTTTACCGTGGAGAACATGGGACTTGCTGATCAACCGCTGCCTTAAACTGTTAGCTTATTTGTGTTCCTGCGTGACTTCAGTGTTTTAAAAGGTAAGTTTGGATTCACTAAAGTGACACAATAACACAAACAAACTAACAGATCGAGGCAGTAGTGGTCCAGCAACTCTGGTTTCTGTGATGTAAAATTACTGTTTTTGCGAAGGGAGTCTGGTTGAGTGGCAGAGAGCGACATCTGGCTTATACAACGGTGGTTTCCGATTAGAAAAGGCTGTCTGACGGCAAGGTAAAGTAGTGAAAATATTCAAAATATTGCACGCACTTAAACTGATATTGATTTTTAAAAAATGGGTCTTATTTTCAGTGGCTAAAATGTGTTTTTCTTCTGATCCCGTCCACAGTTCATTGCTTCTCTTCCAACACTGGTACTCTTTCTGCTGCTAAAACTGGGGGTGTGTCGACTATGTTGACGACATGATCATATCAATTTGCGTAGAATTTGTTTTGTACATTCTCTTTTTAAAAAGCAGCAGATTTGGGAAGCTGGAACCAGTTTCGCCTTCATAAATAACTTAATTGGTCATACTTTTTTGATTCATTCCCTGTCAACTCACCATTTGATAATTAATTTATCACTCAGCACTCCAGTTACCCATCCCCTCCTTGTATAACCTCTTGAATGTTCCCATGATGCATCACAGTTCAGGATATTTCAGTGACACCAGAGTCAAAGTAGAGTAAAGAGACGTCTCTATGCTCTGTTTTCTAGATTTATCCACACCACTCCACTGCTGCTTTGAATCACTCTTCTCTAACCGGGTGTGTTTGTCTTTGTTTCAGTGACAGACTCGAGCTGTCACTTCATCGGGACGCCTCCATTTGTCATTGTTTGTCATCCCTGCTGCTGTTTGTCCTCGCCGCTGAGGGGTTTTTGCTCATCCAGTGTGTCTAAGTCTAGTGCGTGTGTTGTTTGGAGGGGGGTGGGGGGTTTAAAATTGCAATTGGGGAGGAGGTTTGCTTGGCTTGCTGCACTTTACGGTAGAGAAGAGAGGGAGATTAGGCCGTGGTGGAAATAAAACGAGTAGAGACGATGAGTGTGAGTGTCTGCGTGTGTGACAGCAGTTGCCAAGATCTAATTCCTTCTTTATGGATGATTTCCAACCAGGAAAAAGCACAGCACGTCATCTCACGGTGGAGCTGCTGTCAGGAATCAAAGAGACCAAACAGCAATCAGGAGGATTATTTTTAGGTCTTGAAAGCTCCTGCTGAGACTTATTACTGGTCACATTTCTGGTGCCTCAGTGAACTACTAGTAATAACATGTTTTTGTTATGTTTTATTCCATTTTGCTACACATTTCCTCTGGTTTTAGAATCTGGCTGCAGAGATTTGGTACCATTCAGCCTCGAGAGCGTTAGCGAGGTGGGTGCTGGTGTCGAGTGATAAGGTCTGGCTCTCAGTCCCCGTTCCAATTCAGCCCAAAGGCTGAACATATAACCTGGATATGGTTGAGGTCAGGGCTCTGTGCCGACCAGTCAAGTTCTTTCACATCAAAATAAGAGAAAAAATTTTTTCATGGACCTGGCTTTGTCCAGGGTCGGGATGGAGGGTGGGAACTGTCATACTGATGCTTTATTCTGTCCTCAATTTGTCTGTACTCAAATCAGCACTTAGCTAATATGCCTCAAGAGAAAGTCAGAGGCGTAAAGTTGAATTTTTACAAAACTAAAATGACCAATTGACCCACTAAGCCCCACCATCTGCAGTTATTGTTGCTACATCTGTCAAAGTTTCAGTTCTTGCACAGCATGTACACAGTTTACAGTGATAACAGTGACAGATTTGACATCAAAACTGGCAGTAATTTTAAAAAAATTAGGTCTTTGATTCCACAGAAAATTATTTCTTGCTGATGACGGTGGATTTTGTTGGCTAAAACTGTGACTCTTGCCAGATGATTTAAGTTACTTGACAACCTCATACATGATATAACATTAACGCTAAAGGACTTGAAGCTAGCTGACATCCCAGCAAATATTAGCTGCATGGTGAAATCTATCACGTATTTGTACGATAGACGATAGAAATAAACTACACTGACTTTATTTTTGTTGCTACTCTCTAAAGTGTTTCCCGATCCTGGTCCTCAGGCTTCACTGCCCTGCATGTTTTACGTAGATGTTTCCCTGCTCCAGCACACCTGATTCAAATGATCAGTTCGTTATCAGGCTTCTGCGGCGGCTTGATGACGAGCTGATCATTTGAATCAGGTGTGTTGGAGCGGAGAAACATCTAAAACATGCAGGGCAGTGAAGCCTGAGGACCAGGACTGGGAAACATTAATCTAAATCATGATCAGCGTTTTTAATTAATCATTAGATAATGATTTGCAAAGATATTATGTAATGACTTTACTGGCTTTGGCACATGACTGTTATGAACTAATTATCAGTACATATGTGGAAATGATCCTTGGTTTTGATACCACCGGACAGGCCACACATCCGGCTGCAGTGTCCCGCCTTTGAATCCTGGACCACAAGTGTCAACCGGGATTATTTCTGTCCCAGGAACAACAAGACATTAAGTTATAAACAAACACATCCAGACTGCGCACAGCTGGAGGCTGAAATTCATGACTTTGACCCACTGCAGTAATTATCACATGCGTTAACAGTATTAATTAATACTAGATGTTGATAGGCAATTAATTAGTGAAGACTTAATTAATAGTAATATGACCCAGACTGTGAATCAGATAGACTCTGTATTAGTTGCTGATGCTGTAAACATTAGCTTTTATAACCTGTTCAAGCTGCGGTACGCTGTTTATTTTTGGTGTCACTGGGCAAAAAAATCATAAAAAATCTTTAAGCATCATGTGATTCAAGTGGTCTGAGAGAAAACTAGACTGCTGCTCTTCCTCTTGGACGAGAGGACTTTGACCTACTGTCACAGGTCTCATTCCCAGATGCTGATTGTTTGGGTTGAGATCGACCACCCCCACAGCATCAGTATTCATCTGCCTGGAAATGAGACTCAATCAAATATTTTTCTCCTGAATCGCTTACTGCAACTTTAACATTAATGATTCATCAAATGTGTGCAGGAGATTTGCTGTTGGAGGTTACATAACAGTCTTACACTGTAATTTGTCTCCAGAGGGACGTGGATTAGCTTTGATTCTCCCGTGTGACAAGTTTTTACAAGCAGAGTCAAACACCTCAGTCAGTCACAATCATCAGAAGATGTGTGAGGACAAATGAGTGTTTCATTTCAGGTGGCAGCGGCTTAAATTATACACCTTTTTTCCCCCAACGTTAACATGAGATTCTTTTAAAAATATATATTTTGTGTTCTTCCAGCCAAGTTGCTTTGAGTGATGCTCCACAGTCTTCATGGTGGTCACACTCGATTTGAGACGTGTGAGGACAAATGAGTGTTTCATTACATTTACATAATTGAGTGGCGCTCCAAAAGCTCTGTGGTAGCATCGAAAGCGCCGCCATGAGGTTGACATTTTTTTTGTTTCACAGGAAATGTCACAACAGCTACAGTAGTCGAAGGATTGCCATGAACATGATACATTAATATTTAGGATATTAGTGTCAGCTAGGCATAAGGGGGAAAAAAATGAGAATGGAGTCAAAATGTTGAGGATATTAAATCAAGCTTTGTGACAAAATAATTAGAAACCCAGAAACCGAAAAACCCTCTCAAAAATAATGATTTAGTATCACAATATAATGAGAATCTTTCTCAAAATAATAAGAAACTTTCAAAATGATGAATTAGTATCTCAAATAATAAGTTACTTTCTCTAAATAACGAGAATCTTCCTGAAAATAACAACAAAGTTAGTATCTAAAAATAATGAGAAACTTTGTAACGTTTAGGAAAAATCAGAGCAGGAAGATTTTTTAATTTTTGCATTTTGAGAATAAAGTCAAAATGTTGAAATCAATGCCAAAATGGTATTTAAACTTTATTCTCAACATTTCGACTTTATTCTCAAAACGCAAAATATCTGTTCCTCTCAGGATGCAATGGAACCATTTTACTAATCCCTTGACTTTTCTCCTAGTGGCTAGAACATTTCAATTTGTCCATCACCTGCAGAACTACTGACATGTGGTAGCAAATGTTAGCACGCTAACACACTAAGCTAAAGTGGTGAACATGGTATATATCTAGTTTATTTTGTCATTGTGGGTGTCGTAACTTGCTGAAGTTTGCGTCACCTCAAAACACCACTAAGTGCAGCCTCACAGCGCTGCTGGCATGCTGCTACTGAGCAGGATTCATTTACAGCTGTAGAGATGCTCATGCATAAAAAAAAAATCCTGCAAGTTATTAAATTTAGTCCTGAGACGAATCCATGATGTTTTAATCTGATTCAAAGTTGAAGTGCCTGCAACTGAATGAGCTAAAATGTAAATGAAAGCCTCCTGAACATCTATCATCTACAACAGATGGGGAATAAAGATGAAGGTTAAACATCAGAATGCACACACGGAGGTGTAGCTCACTGTAATGACAGGATCTAACAGCCTGATGTTGTCCTCTGTGCCTCTGAGCCAGCAAACAACAGGGGAAAAGGCAGCATTAAGTCAAAGCATTGATTATAATTTCACAGGGTGACTTTTAAAGGCAGCGAATCTGTCAAAAGCATCTTCTTTTTTTTTTTATCCTGTCAGGGTCCTGATGAAGACATTCTGCCTGAGATGGTCGAGGAAGAAGCACGTCCATGACACAGTACAAACACAAACCAGACTTCTTAACCACGCGCTGAGGCAATGGAAAACAGAAAAGGCTGAGAACCGTTCGCATGACTCGGGGCAATTACAGCAGATACCGCCGCTTATCCCCAAAGCTTAATGTGAAGACTGGAGGAGAGCTTCAGCACAGGTTTGAAGAGAAAGTCACACCCAGTACAGTCCAGGCAAAAAACTAGAGCTCACAGTAAAGTTGGTTCCACAATCACTGTCATATAAATCACAGAAAGAGGAAATCTGTCTGATTCTCTGATGCTTTATGGTTGTGTGTAGATGTTATCTGATGGGAGCCCATTTATGTCATTGTGATAAAAAAGTAAAAAAAAAAAAAGAAAGATCCTACATGTCATAATGAAAATCTCTCTCAAAATAATTAGTTAATATCTCAAAATAATGAGTTAGTATTGAAAAACTACGACTTGGTAGCTCAAAATAATGACTTAATATCTAAAAGCAAGATTTCACATGACAAAATAAAGGTTTAATATCTCAAAATAATGTCTTAATATTACAAAGTAATGAGAAACTCTGAAATTAAGGACTTGGTTATTTCAAAACAATGACTACATATCTCAAAATTGACTTAGTGTCTAAAATATTGAAAAACTTCCTTAAAAAAAATGACACAGTACGTCAAAATAGTGAGAAATTTTACTCAGAATAGTGACCATGTATCTCAAAACAATGAGAAACTTCCAAAAAATAATGACAGTTCATTAAATTAATAAGAAATATCAAAATAATGAGAGTATCAAAAAAAATAATGACATTGTGTTTAAAATATTGAGAAACTTTCTAAGAAATGACACTATGTCACAATAATGAGAAATTTCTATCAAAATAATGACTTAGTTTCCCAAAACAATTATTTATACTCAATACTAAGTCATTATTTCCAGAAACTAAGTCATTTTTTGAGAAATTTCTCATTTATAATGACAATCACATTGACAGAAATAGTCTCTGAACTCTGTTCTTCACTTTATTTGTTTCTAATCTGCTGCCATGTGTTATCACAATAAAGAGCAGTAAAGTGTTGCAGATTCTGGAGTATGAAAACATCTGCAGGGATTTTAGGTTCAGGGAGGACGCAGAGAGCAGTCAGCGTTTTATTATCGACGCAGAGTTGCCGTCGGGACAGTTAGTCCTGTCGAGAAGGTCTGCTGAGGTCAAGACATTTAACTTTGTGATGTGCAGCAGGACTCATGAAGCCGATCTCTGCATGTTTAATCTACGTGAAAGTGAGCTAAGCATCACAGCTGCATTTAAAAGTGTGAGGATGAGTTGAGTTGCACACAACAGGATGAAACTACCCTTCACTGTAGTAAAATAATGTTAGTGAGCCTGAGTCTGCAAAGCTGTGCACCATCTACTGGTTTGATGGAGTGTGACAACAGTGAACTGCCTCTTCACTCCCTGTTACAGACGGAGCACATAAACTTTAAAGTGTGAAGATATGAGCTTAAACATAAGCTTGTAATTGTATTCTGAATATTCCAAAGACTTTATTGGAGCGACTTTCTTCTGAAAAGAAAGTAAAAACAACAGAGAAGTTTGATTATCCAGAGCAACACGAACTATACTACTATTTCTATAAAGAGATCATGCTGTAAACTAATGTTCATGTAACTTTTAAATGCCCTGAGAAACACAAATAATTGATTTATCCCTATTGTACTGGAGAAGAGGTGTAAGAGTTTTTTTTTAAATTTCTTACTTGAACATTTATCCAGTGAGAAATGCCTCAAAAAAAGATTAAAATCTCTTTTTAAAGTCTCCCAGCGAGGAAAAGCAAACACCATAAGACTGAATTGCGCCAATATGCTGAAAAAAACAGACTGAGTCATTATGACAAACTTTCTCCAAGTAATTACTTCTCTCAAAACTATTGACTAACTATTGCAAAATACTTAGAAACTTTCTCATAATTGCTATAATCTAAAAATAGTCTTGCCATCTCATTATTTGAGATAAATCATTTGATTGATTGATTTTGAGAATATTTGTCATTATTTTGATGGTTTCTCATCTTTTTTTTGACATAAGTCATTTTAAGAAAGTCTGTCAATAATTTGAAAAGGCTTCTCATTATTTTGAGTTTTTCAATTTGAGAAAAAAAATTTAATTGTTTTGATAAAGTTTTTAATTATTTTGAGATCCTGACTCACCTTGATAGTTTCTCATTAGTTTTGGAAAATAAGTAATTGTTTCAAGATCTTTTTATTATATATTTTTTTTCACCATATTGGTAAAAAATTGGGTTCCATATGAGACAGATACTACAAAATATTACACAAGATTAAAATAAAACAGAAATGTAATCATTTTGATAATATTGAATAACCCTTTTAATATGTTAAAACAACTCAATAATAATCCAAAATAACATAACAAGATTAACTACCCCAAAACATACATGCATATACCACTAAAAGTGAGAAATATACCTTCGGTGACAAAATGAGGAAAAATAATCAGACGTGGGAACTTTACAATGTACAAGTTTATTTTTAATGAACTCTTCAGTGGTTGGTAGTCACAGCACAGCTTGCATGTATTAAGCCACACACCTATTTTACAAGATGACGGGAAAAAAAAAATAATAAAGAAAAAAACAAAACAAAACAAAACAAAAAAGTCTAAACCAGAGTAGATGGTCATCAGTCCATCTGCAGTGACTTTTTTTTTTTAAACTTCTTTTTACTAAAATATCCTTAAAAGGCCACTGAAATGCATAAAATGTTTCAGATGCATGAAATATTTGATGGTGGCGATTTGCTTTAAACCTGACATCAAGACTCCTCACATGGCATTGACAGTGCATGTAGACATTGTAAAAAGGACTGGGTTAGCGATACCTAAGATATTCTTTTTCTTTTTTTTTTTTTTAGTGACAACACCTTGGCTATAATACTACAGCTTTAAAAAATTGGAAACAAAATTAACAGCACTCTTCCAAGATACTGAATACAATGAAAGTGAAATGTAGTGAAGCGATTATTTTTCTTTTTTTATCTCACAATTATGTGAACACTTATTTTAAACTGGAAAAAAAAAAAAGAAGCACTGAACACTGCCAGCTGTCCCCGTGCAAGAGATAGAGGCGTCTACTGTACTGTATCCAATGTCTTTAGACTATAAAAGAAAAAAATAATAATTAAAACACACCTTTTTGTCCTCTGGAATTTGTATACTTTTTAATAGTAACAGACGGGAACCATAAACGCATGCCATGTGCTGGTCTCAAACAAATACATACAGGTATATACAGCATCACTCAGTACCTGCTAAAACAAAGTGAGAAATACAGAGTATAAACTGACTACACTACAAACTTAAAACAAAACAAAAAAAAAAAAAAAAAAAAAAAAAAAAAAAAAAAAAAAAAAAAAAAGAAGAGGAGGAAGGTGAGCGATGGAAGCGGTGGAAGAGTGAAAAATCCTACTTGTGATGGACTCATCATTTAAAGCATTAAAAAAAAGAAGAAGAAAGAAATGCATATTGCACATACAGTGAAAGCTTAAATTCCACCAGGTCCGCCTCGTTTCGCTAAAGCGAGAATTCAAAATTTTTCCCTCTTGGAGGAAGACACACAGAGGTACAAAAAAAAAAATAATAAAAGGGAAAGGGTGGGCGAGTGTGTGTGTGCATCGGTGAAGGGGGAAAAAAAACAAAAAGGAAAAAAAGTAGGGGAAAAAAGGGGGCCACAAGGAGCTGATATGGGGCAGAAGTGGCACGTTGAGGGGTTAAAGGGATAGTTTGCATTATTTCAAGTGGGACTGCATGAGGTACTTATCGATAATCAGTGTCTCAGCTATAGTAGATGATGGTCAAAAAGCGAAAGGAGTACCAGCATGAAAGCTAAGCACTGACAGGATCAGCAAGCCACTTAAAAAGGTCTACCTGAAGAAAAAAAAAATCTAAATCAATTTAAGTGTACAATTTATTTAGGATATTTTCTCTGCTTTACTTTGCCATCAGAGAGCCTTTTCTGATGGGAAAGTGCCGTTACATAAACCAAATATCGCTCTCTCCAAACCAACCAAACTCCACTGGTGAAATCAGTCATTTTACCACGCAGAAACTGGGAGTTGCTGGTCTACAGCCGCCTCGATCTGTTAGTGTGTCTGTGTTATTGTGCGATTTCGATGAATCTGAACTATCCTTTAAATACACTGAAGTCACACAACAAACAAACTAACGAGGCAGCAGTAGATCAGCAACTCCTGTGTTCTGCAAGATAAAATTACTGATTTTGCCAGTGGAGTTTGGTTGGAGAGAGCCATATTTGGATTCTATAACTTAAGTTTCCTGTAAGAAAAGTTTCTTTGCAGTGAAAATATTCTAAATATAGCGTACATTTAAAGTGATATAGATTTTTTTTTAAAGGTTGACCTTTTTAAGTGGGAAAATAACTTGCCTACAGCCTTTTCTGATGGGAAACCGCCGTTACACAAGCCAAATGTCACTCTCTACAAACCAACCAAATTCCACAGGCAAATTCAGCAGTTTTACCTCGTAAAACAAGCATAGCTGCCCGTCTAACTCTGCCTCAATCTGCTAGTTTGTTTGTGTTATTGTGTGACTTCAGTGTTTCAAAAGGATAGTTTGGATTCACCAAAGTCACACAATAACCAACAAACTAACAGATCGAGGCAGTGGTAGACCAACAACTCCTGTGTTGTGCGAGGTAAAATGACTGATTTTGACTGTGGAGTTTGGCTGGTTTGGAGCAGAGTAATATATGAGCGATATGAGGCTGTTTGAAGGAAAGGTAAAGTGGTGAAAATATTTTAAATATAGTGTAAACTTAAACTGACATTGAATTTTTTTTAGGTGGACATTTTTAAGTGACTAAAATACGTTGCTTAGCCTCCATGCTGGTACTCATATCTGCTTCTCCAACCTGGGGGTGTACCAACTGCCATCTACTGGAGCAAATACACCGACTACAGATAAGTATCTCATACAACCCCACTTCAAAGAAAGC
Source organism: Lutjanus campechanus (assembly GCA_027495735.1). Classification (NCBI taxonomy): domain Eukaryota; kingdom Metazoa; phylum Chordata; class Actinopteri; order Lutjaniformes; family Lutjanidae; genus Lutjanus; species Lutjanus campechanus. Next base: position 40,376 of record JAJHUR010097002.1, read on the forward strand.
ATCCCTTCAAGGTGGGAGGAAAACTGCACAGCACACAACACTTACACAGGGAGAAGAAACAAAAAGAAACATCAGAGAGTTTGTGGCACAAATAAAATCAGGTGTTGGATAATATCTGTTGTTCAGTGATAGCCGAGAAAAGAGAGAAGAGAAGAGATCGATGCAAGTGTTTTTCTTTTTTCTCTTTATGTACAACTAAGGCTTATTGGTTAAATAGTTTTCAGGCTTCCCCGCCCACAATGCTTTTAACATGCTCATCATCACACAACCCTTTTTCCTTTTTGCTCTGTAAACTCAGTGGTTCTATCAGGACAGCAGCCACACAATCAAGTGGATTATAGTCAAAGGAGGTGGCGCAGGGGGGTAGATGGATGGATGGATGGATGCTGCGGTGGTAAAAAGGAGTCGGGAGGAGAAAAAGAAAAAAAAAAAACAGGAGTCTTGTCTCTGATGTCTGTTGCAATTAATATCTAAATGTGCAATTCCATTAGTCACTGCCATGGGGGACTAGGGGGGTGCAGAAGACGGGGCGGGGGGG